>NC_069419.1:55229221-55236247 GCF_026875155.1 Cherax quadricarinatus
AGAGGTTTTTAGTGCCAGGAAGGAAAAAAAAACTGGCAGGAAATGGCAGAATCGTACACAAATCCAGTCCCATTCCTGGAGTGGAACCACAGTCGATGGCCTCCACTCCAAAACCAACGGAGGGGAGATACAGATACTAAGCGGAAAAAAAATCCCCCCCCAGTACCAATCAATAACACCATTCCGATGACATTCTTCTTTGCAAATATACAGGGTCTAAAGTTCAAGCAACAACAACAAAATACCTTTCCATCCGTGGACTGCTTTGCAGAGAGCAAAGCAATGTCGCGGGCTTTTCACTAAGAACCCACAAAAGGATCACTTGGACAATGAAATATGGATCCCAGGTTACAAACCTATACAGATGTGACAGAGTGAACAGGCAAAAGGGGGGTTGGCCTGTACATTGGCAGAGTCACTTGTTTGCACAGAACTGCTTAATGCCTCAAATGATGTAGTGGAAGTTAGCAGTAATGGTGAGAACAAAACCTAGTCATTGTGGTATCTACAAAGCCTCCGAAGCAAACATCCCAGCATTCCAGGAACACTGTTAAAAATTGACCCCACTGTCTGGAAAATCTTCCAGCTCCTGCACCCCAACATCTGCCCTGGGGGATTTCAAACTTAAGCACCTAAAAATGGAGGAATATATCAAATAATAATGTTGCAGTAATAACACCAGGAGGCAGCTCTGATGAAAACTCACTCACACGAGCTTTTAAATCTCTGCACCAAAAATTCAATTTAAAACCAGCAAATAAATGAGCCTACTAGACTGGAGAATACACTAGACACCTCATATTCACTAACAATGATGATCAGATAAGAAATGTCACTCATATCAAAACAATATACTCAGATCACAACATATTGAGGTTCAGACATGTTATGCGAGGAGCCCAGACCGACAAAAATGAGACTATAGTCAACGAGGGACAATCACCAAATTCAACTTCAATAACAAACACATAAAGGTGGGACCAAGTATAAACGACAAGTCCTAACCGATATAAGCTGGAAGATATACTAAGCAACACAGACCCAAACTTATGCCTAGAACAATTAACTCGGTGGCACTCGATTATGCACAAGGCTTACTTCCTCTAAAAAAAGGAGGAAGTAGATTAAAATAGAAAGAACAGAGGCGCTCCTTTACAGCGACGGAAAGAATAACAGAGCGCTAAAAGAGTGTCAATATATACTGAAATGCGAGGAGACACTGTTCAGAGAAATAGCAAAAGCATCGGAACTTAAGCTAAAAAATCCTTTAGGAGTCAGGAATCGCGGAAGAACAAAGCTAATAAATGAAATGAAAGAAACCCAAAGTATTTCTCTCCTATGCCAAATCAAAATCGAGAACAACGCCCAGTATTGGCCCCTACTTAAACAAGATGGGTCCTACACAGATGAGACAGCAAGGAAATGAGTGAGCTACTCAAGTCCCAATATGACTCAGTTTTTAGCAAGCCGCTAACCAGACTGAGAGTCGAAGATCAAATGAATTTTTTATGAGAGAGCCACAAAATTTTGATTAACACAAACCTATCCGATGTTATTCCTGACCCAAATGACTTCGAACAATGCGATAAATGACATGCCCATGCACTCTGCCCAGGGCCAGACTCATGGAACTCTGTGTTCTCAAGAACTGCAAGAAGCACCCCTATCAGGAGCCTTTTCCATCCTATGGAGAGGGAGCAAAGGACACGGGGGTCGTCCCTCAGTTACTAAAAACAACAGACATAGCCCCCACTCCATCAAGGGGGCATTAAAGCAACAGCAAAGAAACTACAGACCAATAGCAACTAACATCACCATATCATATAAAATCTTGAAAGGGTCCCTAAGAAGCAAGATCACCACCCATCTAGAAAACCCATCAGTTACACAACCCAGGCAACGGTGGGTTTTAGTACAGGTTCGCTCCCTGTCTGTCCTCAACTAACTGGTCACTACGACAAGGTCCTAAATGCACTAAAGACAAAAAGAAATGCAGATGTTATAAATACAGACTTGCAAAAGCCCTTCGAACAAGTGGTGACCATAGGCGAAATAGCGCACAAAATACGCGCTAAAGAATAACAGGAAAAGTCGGTTCGATGGATCTATAATTTCCTCACTAACAGAACAACAGAGAGTAGTCGTCCACAGAGTAAAGTCCGAGGCAGCTAACTGTGAAAAGCTCTGTTCCACAAGGCACAGCACTACTCGCTCCCATCTTTGTTCGCCTCAAAATCCTCATATCCGACATAGACAAGGAATGTCACCACAGCACCGTGTCTTCCTTTGCAGATGACACCCGAATCTGCATGACAGTGTCTTCCATTGGCAGACACTGCAAGGCTCCAGGCGACATCAACCAAAATCTTTCAGTGATGGCTGCAGAAACAATATGAAGTCAACGATGAGAAATTTCAATTACTCATATGGTAAACATGAGGAAATTAAATCTTCATTCCAAGTCAAAACAAATTCTGGCCAACAAAATAGAGCGGCAAACAACCAACGTCAAAGACCTGGGAGTGATTATGTCGAGATCTCACCTTCAAGGACCATAACATTGTATCATCGCAACTGCAAAAAATGACAGGATGGATAATGAGACCCTTCAAAACTAGTGAGCAAGCCCATGATGACACACTTCAGTCACTGTTCTAATCTAGGCTGGAATATTGCTGCACCTAACAGCACCTTTCAATGCCAGGTGAATTGCCAGACCTATGAAACTGTACAGAGACCTTTCAACGGCGCGCATAACGGAGATAAAACACCTCATTACTGGGAGCGCTTAGGTTTCTAAACCTGTATTCCCTGGAATGCAGAATGGAGAGATACATATTAAAATACACCAGGAAATCCTAGAGGACTAGTACCGAACTTGCACACGAAAATCACTCACTACAAAAGCAAAAGACTTGGCAGACGATGCACCATCCCCAATGAAAAGCAGGGTGTCACTAGCAAGTTAAGAGACCATACAAAAAAGTGTCAGGGGCCCGAGACTGTTCAACTGCCTCCCAGCACACATAAGGGGGATTACCAACAGACCCCTGGCAGTCTCAAGCTGCACTGGATCAAGCACCTAAAGTCATTTCCTGATTCACAGCCGGGCTGTGGCTCGTACTTGTTTGCGTGCAGCCAGCAGCAACAGCCTGGTTGATCAGGCGCTGATCCACCAGGAGGCCTGGTCACAGACCGGGCCCGGGGCGTTGACCCTCCGAAACTCTCTCCCAGTAAACACAAACCGCCTCTCCCACCGAGGCAGTGTACCCGAGAAAGAAGACAATTTTACCCATCACTCATTCCATCACTGTCTTACCAGAGACGTGCTGATAATACAACTCAGATGCCCCTCCAAACAGCAAATATCCCCACTCCTCCTTCAGAGTGCTGGCACTGTACTTCCCACATTCAGGATTCAAGTCTGGTTAACTAGTTTCTCTGAATTCCTTCGTAAATGTTACCTTGTTCACTCTCCAATAGCAAATCAAGTAACAAAAAACACTGGCCTCCCGCTCTCTCCCCCCCCTAACACGCTTCATAACACCAACAACACCTGTTGAATTCCAAGACCCTTACATGCGAAACCTCCTTCACCCCCTCCCTTCAACCTTTCCTAGGACGACCCCTGCTCTGCCTTCCCTCCACTACAGATTCATACACTATACAAGTTATTCTATTTTGCTCCACCCTCTCTAAATGTCCAAACCACCTCAATAATCCCTCCTCAGCTCTTTGGATAATACTTTTAGTAATCTCGCACCTTATTCTAATCACCAAACTACTAATTATCTGCATAATATTCACACCACACATTGCCCTCAGACATGATATCTCCTGCCTCCACCTCACTGCAACATTTAAAACCGATGCTTCACACATGAGAGCACTAGTACCACTATACTCTGATACAGTCTCATTTTTGCTTTCATGGAAAGCACTATTTGTCTCCACAGATGTCCCAGTGCACTACTCACTTGTCTTCCTTCGTTAATGCTATGGTTCGCCTCGCCTTTCATAGACCCATTTGCCGACAAGTCCACTCCCAAATCTCTAAACACATTTGCTTCCTCCACATTCCCTCCCTTCAATCTGACAGTCAGTCTTTCAGTACCTAAATTTTTTGTTGCCCTAGTCACCTTGCTCTTTCCTTTCTTAACTTTTAATTTCTTTCTTTTACATACCCTCCCAAATTCGTCCACCAACCTTTGAAACTCTTCAGAATCTCCCGAAGCATAGTGTCGTCATCAAAAAATAACTGATACAAATCCAATTTTGTATTACATTATTTTTATTTTGTTAATCCCACTACTCCTCACCAACACCCTAGAAAACATTCAATTCTTGTTTAAACACACACCCTATCTATAAATATGTTAAACAACCATGGTGACATCATGCATTCCTGTCTAAAGCCTAACTTTGCTGGAAAATAATCTCCCTCTCCCCTACACACACTAACCTGAATCTCACTATCTTCATGAAACTCTAAACTGCTTTCAGTACCCTAACACACCATGTTCCATACACTGCAGACGTTTGTTATATTGCTCGACTATCCACCCTATCATACGCCTTTTCTAATTTCATAAATAGAACAAAATCTTCATTCCCTTTATCTAAATACTGCTCACTTATATGCTTCACATTTGATCTGCACATCCCCTACCCTTACTAAAGTCTCCTTGTTCATCTGCAATCCTGCTTTCCGTCTTACCCTTAATTCCGTCAATAATAACTCTACCAAACACCTTATCAGGTATGCTCAAAGATTTATTCGCCTATCATTCTTATACTCCTCTTTTGTCCCCTTTTATAACCTTTTTAAAAAAGAACTAATGCACGCTTTCAGTCAATCCCGCTAGGTACCTTCCCCTCTTTCATACGTTTATTTTTTTTTTTTGAAAAAAAATATACAAGCACCAACCACTCCTAACTGGTATCACCACTTGCCTTCACATTTCTGTTTGATCCCATTTAATCACAGCAGTTTACCCTTTCATTTTTACCCTTGCTCACTCACCTCCCCCCCACACTTACCTCATGCTCTTTCACCCACACTCCTAAAAGAATGTTACGCTCCCTGGTCAATGCATGAAAACACAGCTTCCGTCCTCTTCATCAACACTAAACAGTTCTTCAGAATAATCCCTCCCTCTTCCCCAACTTCCTTCCCAAACTCCCGCATCTAATAACTCTCCTCTTCTGTTTTTTAACTGCTAAATCCATTTGTTACCTAGGCTTTCTCAACTTATTAATCTCACTCCAAAACTTTTTCTTATTCCATCTAAAGTTTTTTTGACAAAACATCACCCACTTTTTCATTTGCTCTCCTTTTACATTTTCTCATTACTTTATTAATCTCTTTTTTACTCTCCATATACTTCATCATCCTTTTATAACCACTCTTTTTTTACCTCATCATTCCACCAATCGCTCTTCTTCCCTCCCGCACCCACCCTCTTATATCCACAAATTTCTGCTAAACATTCTAACACTGCATTCTTAAATTTACCCCATATTTCTTCATCCTCCTCATTTACCTATACTCTCACTAGCTCATCTTTCTACCAACAGCTAACTGCCTCCTTTAGTTTATAATCCTTCACCTCTCTCTCTCTCTCTCTCTCTATCTCCTCTATCTCTCTCTCTCTCTTCTCTCTCTTCTCTCTACGTCTCTCTCTCTCTCTCTCTCTTTTTCTTGTTGATGCCATTCTCCTTGTATCCCGTCTACTTCTTACTCTCGCTGTAGCTACAACTAAATAATGATCTGATATATCTATGGCCCTTCTAAAAAAACGTGCTAATCTAGAAGTCTGTCAATCAACTTTCTATCTACCACGTCACAGTCCATCAAACTGCTGTCATTATGCCCTATATCACATCTCGTGTACTTTTTTTATTTTCTCTTTTTCTTCAAATACGTAGTATCTATTTTAATTTTCTTTTCTATTTTAAAGTTTAATTAAAGTCTCCACCCTATTATCATTTATCTCTGGCACCCCAAACTTGCTATCTACTCCTATAACAGCTTCTCCCACTTTAATATTCAGGTCCCCTACAACAATTATTTTTCACTTTCTTCAAAATTCCTTAAGTATTCGTTTAACATCTCCCAAAATCTCTCTCTCTCTCTCTCTCTCTCTCTCTCTCTCTCTCTCTCTCTCTCTCTCTCTCTCTCTCTCTCTCTCTCTCTCTCTCTTTCTTTCTCTTTCTCTTTCTCTCCCTCTCCCTCTCCCTCTCTCTCTCTCTCTCTCTCTCTCTCTCTCTCTCTCTCTCTCTCCCCCCACTCGTATATTTTCAGGGTTCATAAACACTTAGTATATCCCACTTTTTATATCCAACACTTATTTTAACCAACATAATTTCCGTTACATTGCAAAATGCTCCAAACTTCAGAACACCCGTGACTTAACCTAATTCTTTTACCCCCCTTCTCCCATTTCCCCTTTCCTCTTTCTCCTTTGGGTTTTCTTTCTTCTGCATTGGGTATTTGGTCCATTATTGTTAATTTTCCCCCTTCTGTGTTCTTGTTCCTACCCTTGGTGGGCCCCTAGCTCCCTCGCAGTGCTCCTCTTTCTTAGTCTTTGACTGACTCCACTACTACTGCTACTACTACCTCTATCACTACCTCTCTTTTTCCTTTCCTACTACCTCTCTTGTCCCGTCCCTGTATGCTGGCCAATATATACTCCCTCTTTTTCTCCTTTTTGTTATTGTGACTTTATAAATGTTGCAAGTCGGACCGAAACGTCGTCGTAAGCTCCTCTCTCCTATGTGCCGGATATTTGTGTACTAATCCCATTTACATCTTCCTATTGAAACTCTTCTACCTACTTCAGCTTTGTTTAGCGTAGAACCAAGACATCCAGCTTCTTTCATTCAGAAGATGTACAGACATCTCTTTCTTATCCTCTGTACAATATCCGCGCACTTTAAGATCTCAAAAATTTTAAAAAATTCTTCTATTTACATTTAGTAAATTTAAAGCAAGAAAAGGTTTAAAAGCCCCTTTCTCCCCGGGAT
>NC_069419.1:55236747-55254684 GCF_026875155.1 Cherax quadricarinatus
CTCTTTTAACAAAAAAAATTTTTCCGCACTTGAAATTTAATCTTAGCTCACTTTTTATTTCTTACACCCCTGCTATTAGATAGAAAAACCTTTAAGGGGACTAGCCCCTTGCTCCCCTCTGCTTCCCCCTTTGTTTGCTGCCCTGATCTTTGTCTTTTTTTATAATTTCATGCTGAATGCCTTTTTATACTTTTACTGTTTCCAACCCAAGGTTGAACCTCTGTTTCCCACAAAACCCCCATCCCTCTGTTTTCCACAGTTTAAAACATAGCTTTCACCAAGGCCCTTCTCAATCGAGCTGCAAGTGCTACCCCCCCAGCCCCAGAGAGATGTACCCCATCCCTTGCAACATATCATGTTTGCCATAAAAGCTGTTCCATTTGTCAATGAAGGGGGATTGCAATTCCTTCAGTATCTTCTACCAGCAATTTACCCAATGCCCTAGACAACATTCATTTCCCTCCCCTTCTAGGCAAGATGACAATGATTGGGATCCCTCCCTTAGACTTAATTAAATCTTTAGTGCCCGTACTTACTAGCAGCTCTTCTCTCCTACCCTTCCCCAAATAAAATTTCCCCCAGCATGGACAGATAAGGGCTTTTTCCCCATTACTGACATGATTTACCCAGCCTGTTGACAATGCCCCCAACCCAGCCCCAGGGAAGCCCCTCTACTCTCATCTTCTTATTCCTATTACAAAAAGCATGGAAAATATATATTACCGAGAGTCACCAACCCAAAATCGTTTTACCTCCTTTTAGCAGGGGCATGTCCCCTTACCTTCAGGGCCACTGAGTACATTCATCCTGAAAAACAGGAAGAAATTTTCCCTTTTTTCAATTTTCACTTTAATTTTCCTTACTCGATGCGCCCCCCATTACTGTGAACCACCGCCACTTGGCGGGTGCGGGCTGCACCTCACTGCGGTACCGTTGCTACCCCCCAACACACCTCCTCACAGCGGAGACAACTGCCTCACTGCTAGAAGCCTCTTCCCCCACAATTCCAGCCACCTCAAACCTCTCCAGCCCCATTGGGGTGGACTTTCACCCTCCTAATCCCCTCCTGGAAAAGCAAGACCCCCCCTTTCAACCTCCAACCAATTTTTAAAACACGCAGAAGCAAGCCATGCTTTGAAACCGTCCACCTAATCCCAAAGCAGCTCAGGTCTGGCCCTCACGTACGACGACCATAAGCACTGCTATAAAAAACACACATCATAACCCACACACTGTCACAACCCACACATTATCATAACCCCACACTCTCTAAAACCCACACACTGTAAAAAACCCACACACTATCTATAACCCCCCCAAAGTCATAACCCACATACTGTTATAACCCCCACACAAAAACCCACACACTGCCCTAAACCTACACATGTATAGACCCACACAATCTATGACCCACATCTGTCTAAACCCACACACTGTCTATAACCCCACACTGCAAACCAACACGCGTCTATAACCCACACATGTCTAAACCACACACTCCTAAAACCCCACACACTATCTTAAACATAAGGCTACAAAAAACTCACTTTTATATCTCTAAAAATACCTTTAACTCACAAATATCTAAAACATACATTTTTAAAACTGTCTATCTGTGATCCCATAGCTATCTTCAACCCATAATTAACCAAGTCTTTCTTAACAAATTTTCTACTTCTTTTTGTATACGTGCTATCTCTTATATCGTCACTTGTTTCCTACGGGGCTATTAATCTAGTCTTTTGATATGAGCATCTTTCTTATTCCCTATTTTTTTTACATGGGGTTTTACCTTTTCGTGCAATGGCAATCTCTTCTATCCCCCCTATCTGAGCCCTGCTTACGCCATTTTTCAGTTTTGGGTTTTTACTCGGGTTCTAAGAGGCATTTGCCCGGCGTTAAATTTCACCTCGAGGGTTCATTTATTGTAATATATTCTGATGTGAATGTTGCAACGGCACCCCAGGGTCGAGTGAGTGTTTGTCGTCACCATGCCCAAGGGCACTCCCACGTCTAAATTTCCTCGCAGTCCCCCTTTCCCTCACCATTTTTTAATATTATTGAAGATCTTCTGAAGGGGGACCCCCCCCCCTTACTTTATGACCTAGGGGGATTGATAAGTAAGACATGTTGAACAGTTTGGTACTTTTTTGTCGGATTTTTAGCCAGCGCAGCAGGAATTTTCAGTAAAGACATTCCCTTATTTTGACAAAAGGGTCATTTCCCTTTATTCTTATAGAATGGTCAGTCCTTTTTCTTGACAGAAGGTGGTCAGTTCCTTATTCTTGACAGAAGGTGGTCAGTTCCTTATTCTTGACAGAAGGTGGTCAGTTCCTTATTCTTGACAGAAGGGTCAGTTCCTTATTTTTGACAAAAGGGGGGCCCAGCCCTTTTTGACAGAGGTGGTCAGTTCCTTTATTCTTGACAGAAGGTGGTCAGTTCCTTATTCTTGACAAAAGGGGGGTCATTCCTTTTTTCTTGACAAAGGTGGTCAGTTCCTTATTCTTACAGAAGGGGTGGTCAGTTCCTTATTCTTGACGAAGGGGGTCATTTCCCTTATTCTTACAAAAGGGGGTCAGTTCCTTATTCTTGCAAAGGTGGTCATTCCTTTTTCTGACAAAGGGGGTCAGTCCTTTATTCTTAAAGAAGGGGGTCATTCCTTATTTTGACAGAAGGTGGCATTCCTTATTCTTGACAGAAGGGGGTTTAGTTCCTTATTCTTGACAAAGGGGTCATCCTTTTATTCTTGACAAAGGTGGTCATTTTCCTTATTTTTGACAGAAGGTGGTCGTCCTTATTCTTGACAGAAGGGGTCTTCCTTATTTTAAAAGAAGGTGGTCATTTTCCTTATTCTTGAAAAAAGGGGGCATCCTTATTTTGACAGAAGGTGGCTTCCCTTATTCTTGACAGAAGGGTAGTTCCTTTTTCTTGAAAAGGTGGTCATTTCCTATTCTTGACAAAGGGTGGTCGTTCCTTATTCTTGAAAAGGTGTCACCCTTTTTCTTACAGAAGGGGGGTCTTTCTTATTCTTGACAAAAGGGGGTCACCCTTATTCTTGACAGAAGGGGCATTTCCTTATTTTTGACAGATGGTGGTCAGTTCTTTATCTTGACAGAAGGTGGTCAGTTCCTTATTCTTGACAGAGGGGGTTCAGTTCCTTTTTTTTCTTGACAGAAGGGGGTCAGTTTTTATTCTGACAAAAGGGGGTCATTCCCTTTAGCTTTTGATAAAGGTGGCAGTCCCTTAGCGTTGATAGAAGGTGGTCAATCCCTTAGGTTGATAGAAGGGGGTCTTCCTTAGCGTTATAAAAGGTGGTCTTTCCCCTTTAGCGTTGATGAAGGTGGCTTCCTTGCGTTTGATAGAAGGTGTCTTTCCCCTTAGCTTTGATAGAAGGGGGTCTTTTCCCCTAGCGTTGATAGGTGGTTTTCCCTTAGCTTTGATAAAGGGGTCTTCCCTTAGCGTTATAAAGGTGGTCATTCCCTTAGCTTTGAAGAAGGTGGTCATTCCCTTAGCGTTGAAAAAAGGGTGGTTTTCCCCCTTAGCGTTTGATAAAGGTGTTTTTCCTTTAGCCCCGAAAAAAGGGGCTTTCCCTTAGCGTTGATAAAGGGATCATTCCTTAGCGTTGATAGGAGGTGGTCACCCAGCTTTGAAAAAAAGGGTTCTTTTCCCTTAGCGTTGAAGAAGGTGGTCATTCCCTTAGCGTTGATAGAAGGACTCAGTTCCTTACGTTGATAGAAGGGGTCGCCCTTAGCGTGATAGAATGTGGTCATTTTCCTTTAGCTTTGAAAATTGGTCATTTCCCTTTTAGCTTTTGACAGAAGGGGCATCCTTTTTCTTGACGAAGGTGGTCGCCATTCTTGACAAAGGTGGCAGTTCTTTATTCTTGACGAAGGTGGTCGTCCTTTTTCTTGACAGAAGGTGTCATTCCTTTTTTTGACAAAAGGTGGTCTTTTCCTTAGCGTTGATAAAGGGGGTCATCCCTTAGGTTGATAGGAGGTGGTCAGTCCCTTAGCTTTTGATGGGGAGGGGTCAGTCCCTTAGCTTTGATAGAAGGTGGTCAACCCTTTTTGCTTTGGGATAAAAGGGGGTCTTCCTTAGCGTTGAAGAAGGGGTTTTCCTTAGCGTTGATAGAAGGTGGTCTTCCCTTGCATTATAAAGGGTGGTCATTCCTTAGCGTTGATAAAGGGGGTCTTTCCCTTAGCTTTGATAGAAGGTGGTCATTCCCTTAGCGTTGATAGAAGGGGGTCGTCCCTTAGCGTTGATAGAAGGTTTTTTTCCCTTAGCGTTGATAAAGGGGGTCTGCCCCCCATGGGGTTGATAGAAGGGGGTCATTTCCTTAGCGTTATAGAAGGGGGGTCAACCCCTTAGCGTTGATAAAAAGTGGCAACCCTTAGCTTTGATAGAGGTACTCACCCCCTTAGGCTTTGAAGAAGGTGGTCTTTCCCCTTACGTTGATAAAAAGGACTCAGTTCCTTAGCGTTGATAGAAGGGGGTCAGTCCCTTACGTAGAAGAAGAGGTCAGTCCCTTAGCTTTGATAAAAGGTGGTCAATCCCTTAGCGTTGATAAAAGGGTGGTCAACCCCTTAGCGTTGATAGAAGGTACTCAGTCCCTTACTTTGATGGAAGGGTCAACCCCCTTAGCTTATAGAAGGTCCCCCGTTCCTTAGCGTAATAAAAGGGTGGTCAGCCCTTAGCGTTGATAGAAGGTGGTCATTCCCTTAGCGTTGAAAAGGGTTCATTCCTTCGTTGATAAAAGGTTGTCAGCCCTTAGCGTTGATAAAGGGGGGCCAGTCCCTTAGCGTTGATAAAAGGTGGTCAGCCCTTAGCTAATAAAGGGGCCAGCCCTTACGTTGATAAAGGGTTTTGTCAGTCCCTTGGGTTTGTAGAAGTGTCAGTCCCTTACCTTGAAGACGGGGCCCCCCTTAGCTTTTGATAGAAGGTGGTAGATTCTTAACGGACCATTTTGAGGGTTTAAAAATGTTGTATTACAAACTTTTTGGACGGGGGGAAGGGAGTGGGTCCACAGATGGTGCCATGGTAAACACCATCACAAAAAATGTACTGTACAATTTTCCGAAATATCTTCCGGTACACCTCTGACCCCCGCTGTCTCCAGGACCAGGTTCCAGCAGCCACCCAGTGAGGTACCACAAAGCAGGATTGCTGGATTTTTTTCTTTCCATCTCAAAACACATGCACATTTCCCCTTAGAAATGACACTCCCAGCCCCGCCTCCTCCTTGTGCAACATTCACAACCCATTCTTCACCATATTAAGAAAGGTACTATTATTCTCTCATACATTCCCCTTTTTTTGCCGATGGATAACGTTTCTTTTCCCCACAGACTCCTCGGGCCCCTAGCCTTTTTCCCCCTCCTTCAATTCTATGGCAAACCCCTCGCTTTATAGACACACTGCTGACAAGCCACTCCCAAGCATCTAAAAACAAATTCACTTCCTCCATATCCCTTCCTCTAGTTTTTCAGTTTTTTCATTACCTAATTTTTTTTGTCCCCCCCCATCACTTTGCTTTTTCCAATGTTCATTTTTTAATTTCCTTTCTTTTACATACCCTCCCAAACGTCCAAAACCTCTGCAATTTCTCTTCAGAATCCCCAAAAGCAATAAAAAAAGTAACTGCAGTTTTCCCTGTTTAAAGGGGCCTTTCTGTAGGGGAAACTAATCTCCCTTCTATCCCGTAAAACTCTTTAAATGCATTCATTAACCTACCCTTATTCGATACAGTTAACATCTGCCACAGTTTTTACATTGCCTTTTTCAAAACCAAAATGCAACAAAGACCCTCTTTACCATTATCAAATATTTTCACTTATTCTACATGTGAAACTTGGTCTACACATGCTCTACCCCATTAAACCCCTTTTCATCTGCGATCCTGCTCTATGTCTTATTCTTAAATTTGTTTCAAAATAACTCTAAAACCTACCCCCAGGAATACACAGAATTATTTCCCTTAATTCTTACCTTTTCCCTAAAAATTTCTTCCCCAAAAGTAATTATACAAGGCATGCCTAAATATTTCAATATTGAGAATTCAATTATATTTCTTTCAGTCGGAACGTTGGGTACGATACAGACTGCCCCTCCGGGGGGGGACGCAAGGCGACATGGTTTAAGATACCCTTCGACTCCGGCCCACCTGATTGAGTACTGTTTAGTAAAAATCGGTATTTTAGCGGAGGGCCAGGATTCGAATTTATCGTATCCATGCAGTTCTTGCAATTCCCACCGGGGTGGGTGATGCTCAGATCAAGTACCCACATTCCATCATTTAAAAAAAATAGTTGAATCGCGCCTAGAAAGAAAATAGAATGCCCTTTTTCAAGTTATGGGTTGACAACTCGAAGCTATTTTGGAGTTTATTGTGCACAACCTTAAGCAACAGTGTTATGAAAAATCGCAGATTGCTCATTAAACACGGGGCCTCAGAACATTAGTGATGTTAGACGATGTTTTCTGCATCTAACCGTACTTGAAGGTGTCTGCCCATTGGTTGTATAACCAAAAGAGTAAGCCTATTTAGGTAAAAGCTGCTTAGGGCAGGTAAGGGCACAGGTACCCGGGTTAGGTGATTGGAATCACAATTTCAACAGGTGATTTTCAACTAGTTTAGGTGATTGCAACCAAGAGATTAGGCGTTAGGAGGTGATAAAGGAAAAACCGGGGAAAAACGCTAACAGACAGGGTAATAAGTTATAAAGAATATTTGGGAAAACAAAAGGGAAATTCAAGAATAACCAAGAACATTTATAATAATTGTTTCGTGGTATTGAAACATATTTGAACAGAAGATATTTACTTGACACTACCCAAACCTTTTCCCGTGTATGGTAGTTTTGGGTGACAATGAGCACATTCAACTCTTTTATTAATAAGAAGGTTTACACGTAAATTTTGTTGTATTATAGTGTTGTATTAAAAATGAGGGGGCCCGGCACAGACCGGGCCGCGGGGGCGTTGACCCCCGAACTCTTCCCAGGTAAACTCCCGGAAAACTCCGTATTCACTAGGGGAATATAGTTTTTATGTTACACACTTGTTGACAAAGATTTTAAAAAAGTAAGTTTGTCACCACCTACCCGACTTGAGGGAAACTTCCTCTCATTCCACCCTTTTTGCCTTTTCAACATTACATAGCTCCTAAATGACGGAGGCATGTAAGATCTGAGCTAAATATTTTCCACCCCAAGGCTATTCTTGTATATAATATATTTATATATTATTTAAAAATATATATATAATATATATAAATTATAATAAATAATATTATTATATATACATATATATAGCGTGCCGAATAAGAGAACTTGCGATCTTGGGTTAAATAGCAACGCCTTCCATAAGGACAAGTGAAAATTTTTGTATGCAAAATTTCCCAAAACATTCCGAACCAACGAAAAAAAAATTTTCAAGTGTTGGTTAGTATTAAATTTTTGTAAACATTTAAAATATTTTAGTTTTGGGTTGGCAAAAAAAAATTGTTCTTGTTTTAATAAGGTTAGGTAAGTTTTCTAAGATTCTTTTGGTGCAAAATTATAATTTTTTTACATTAACATTAATGAAAAAAAAAAATCTTTAAACAATAAAAGAAAATTTCAGAGAGGACTTAATTTTAAATGAGTTCTTGCAATTTTACCCCTTTTACATTTTTTGGGACGACATATTATATTATTAAATTATATAATAATATATATATATATATATATAATTAAAAAAAATATAAATAATTTTTAAATATTATATATTTAAAAAATATATATAATTATAGGTAGAGGTTGGAAACAGCAACCACCCAGGGGGGTACACCCCCTGCCAAGTGAGTGTAAAAAAAAGCCTTAATTGTTTTGCATGATGGTAGGAATTTTTGGTGTCTTTTTTCTGTCTCAAAATATGCAAATTACAGGTTTTTTAAATCTTATACTTATACTTACACTAGGGGCACACTACACATACGGGTTTCAAGTTTTATAACACCCCCCTGGTTTCTTCAATTTTTTTCAATTCTTTTTTTGTTTATTCCTCTTATCTCCATGGGGAAGTTGAACAGAAAACTTCCTCTGTAAGCCTGCGTGTTGTAAAGGCGACAAATGCCAGGACAAGGGGGTAGTAACCCCTTCTCCTTTTAAAATTTAAATTTAAAAGAGAAACTTTAGTTTTTTCTTTTGGGCCCCCCACCTCGGTGGGGTACGGGGTGGTGTGTTGAAGAAAAAAATATATCGGGAGCAAGGATTTTAACCCCTTTTCCCTTTATATTACTAAATGAAAAAGGGGAAAAAATTTCGTTTTTCCTTTTGGGCCACCCCCTCGGGGGAACGGCCGGTGTGTTGAAAGAAAGAATATATATAAATTATAATATAATAAATATATATATATTTATAAATAAATATGATGAGGGGAAAAAAGGTGGTGTGCACCTATGAGTCTGTGAAGACAAAACTTTTTTCCCTGGAAGCAAAGAGGGGGAAGTATAAGAATAAGTTATACCAACACCTTTTTATGGGTGTGAAGCCTTTTTGGTGAATGTTGCAGACATGACACTCCGCTGCCTCCAGCCTTCTCCTCCTTGCAACTTGATTTAGTATATATATATATATATATATTATTAAAATTTTATATATATATAATAATATATATATATTTTAAAAATAATTTATATTTAATATATATTTACTGTTTCACGGGTTATAAGCCTCCGATTCATTAGAGCATCCCCCCAATTTTGAAGGTTAAATAATCAGAAAAAAAGTTAAGAGTGTCTGATGCCAAGTAATTTACTCCCCTGAAACCTATGGGAATTTTTAAAAGCAGAAATGAGGGTTTCGTTTGAAGTAATGTCAAAACATATGATGGTCCCCAAACGCTCACCTGAACCTTTTTTTACCTTTAAATCCTAAAAAATGTTGACAAAACATCACAAGCATTTTAAATTTACTTAATAATATTTACAGACCCCAATATGTTAAACAAAAACAAAATTAATTTGATTTGTGGGCTGGTTAAAACACTACAGCCCAAATATTGCTCAAAAAATGGGGGCAAAACATTGGTTCACTCCGGGGCGGGTTTTCTATAGCACAGTCAAACGGACCCAGTAAAAGCCCCCTCAAGACTGGAAAATACACTGTTTTCATCATTCCCCACGATCACTTTCGTATTCTCAGGCACTCTCTGTGAGTCCTAGTGCTGGTCCTCTTGATAACCATTCGTTTCATAAACCGGAAAAACCCCCTTTCATTTCCACGAAAATCGCAACCCCCTTTTGTTCTGCCAAGCTCTGGCCTCAAAACATTCATTCATTTCGGTAGTTTAAGAAATAAGAAAGGAAGGAAAAATTTCGTTTTCTTCAATATCCCAAACATATTTGTATTTTATAAAGTTTGTCCCAACGCGTTATTTAAATTTTGTAATTTGAAAAAGGGCATGTTTTAGTTTCCATCCTCGAAATCGGACGTAAGGAAAAGCTCAGTCCACCCAAACCCCAGACCTATGCTCCCGTCTTGACCTTCAGTTTATGGACGCAGGGGACTTTTTTGGAGACTTTTTTGGAAAAATCGTCTAAAAAACCCCAAAATACGGAATATGTAATTTAAAATAAAATATAGGGGGGACCACCTCTAGAACTGAATTGGACCCTCATCACAGAGAAGAGAAACATGTACTCAGGAAAACTCAAGTTTCCCCGGAGCTGTTAGAAATTTTCTTTTCCTACCCCCCCCCCATATTCATATTCATGTGAATTTTATAAGAGACAGAATACACTGACAAAAACACGAAAATGAAAACTGGTATGTAAATATATCAAATTTTGAATCCCTCCAGTTCCTCCAAAGCCGGACATGAACCCGTATGCAGCAAACCCTTTCCCCTCTGGGTGGCATGCTAGGGGGCGGGGCAAAAGTGGCTGCACTTTGGGGCCCTGGGGTGTCAGATCCGGAACCCAGTTCTTTAAAGAAACATGTGGGATTTTTTTTCCCCCCCTCAAAAGGTCTCTGATCCCCTGGGGACAACGATACGCTTGTTGGGTTTGTCTCGCATTGCCATCTTGACCCCCCTCCCCTGTGATCAGCAGCTCCCCTTTTGCCCGACCTGTATGGATGTAGGGGTCACCGCGTCGACAGGGAGGTATAGCCCCATGTAAAGCTTGCCATTCTTCCAAGGATAGAGGGATTTTGGGGATGTTGGCTGCTAGCGATTGGGGCCTCTCTCGGCTGGACATTCAACGTAGCAAAAGGGTTTTTCTCAAGAGTCGTTGACATCATTTCTATTACTGCCAGCCCTTAGTTTTTTGGAACAGCAAGACCCTTTTGCCATATGGTGGCTTGCGCATCACCGCAAATACACGTATATTCATGAAAAATTTGGGGCGAAGGTGAGAGGGCCCCGCAATACGGGGGGTTGAGGATCGAGGATGTTCCCATTTCCGAAAAGGGAACTGTTTGGGTGAAGTCCCCAGAGTGAGTGCACACCACGTTGGGATGACTTTTCTCTAACGGGGATGTTTTGGGAAGCACCTTTCAGCGATGGGGCCATCCAACTTTTGGGTCTTTGTAGGCCGTGCTGCACTAGGTTTTAGTGCTGGAGCAGCAAGAGTCTCCCATTCGGTGGCGGCACTGGCGTAGCAAGGGTCCTGTATTCCTGCTGAGTCACTGAGGTTGTCTGGAGGAATTGTTTTATTAACTCGTTTGAAACTATGGAAGAGGATAGGTAAGCTGGTAGGGCAATCTTGGAGGATTTGCATACTCCCAGCCCCCTAAGCCTGACTGGAAGTGAGGCTTGCAACCACTGTCCATCTTCAAGGGAAAGATTCAGTACACTCTCTAGCATGGTTTTAAGGAGATAGTCAAATTCCTTGAGTTTCAGATTGCTGAAGGCTGTGCAGTATCTCAGGAAGTAAGTTTTGGGACTGACAGGCACCTGGTGAGTAGGTAAAAGGCATCATATGTATCAGTGTCTTTCATCATGCCTTCCATCGTTCTGAGGTCTGAGATTTTCTTTTTTTGGATCAGATCAATGGCGCTGAGCCCAAGAGGAACACCAAGAAGAGTGCTGTTGGCTGGATCAATGGCTCGTGCTCATGGTAAAACAGCGCTAATATTCTGTATGATCTGTCGATTGGTAGAAACTATTTCACATTTGGTGGGGTTTAAAGATAGGCCCAGGCTCTCTCCCATGTCTTTAATTTTTCTGATGTTCTCTAGGAGATTCTAGTGCCAGCTAGGGTACCATCATCCAAGAACCAGATACTGAGCTCACTGGAGAGCGCTTCTGTGACTTCCTTGATGACCAGACAGAATGGAAAGGGGGCGAGAGGGTCTCCTTGTTGCACACCCTCACACGAGTCAATTTCATGGTCCCCAAACAATAGTTTAGAAGTCACACTATAACACGATTGTATGATGGGAATGAGGGAAGGGAAGTGTCTAGAAACTGCTTGGAGAGCAGCATCCCTTCTGACTAAATTGAAAGCGTTGGCAAAGTCCAATTTGATCAAGGCTTTTTACATCTGGCATATTGCTGATGTATACTCGTGCTGCGTGGGCAGCTGCTTCACAGCCTTGTTGTACACCAAAACCGAGCCGAGTTGGTTTCAACATTGCAGCAGCTTCTTGACTCACACCATTCTTACAGCAGCTTTGGCGACTAGGCGCCGAAGGGTGTTGTCCACTTCAATGGTCCTGATTCCTCCATCCTTTTTCCGGAGGGCACACAATGAGGCACCAAAGATGAAGTATCTAATGGCCTCTGGGACACTGCCAGCCAGGCATACATTGGAAAATTTGGTGAATTCAGACAGCAGCCTCTCTGAAACATCACCAAGTGCTGGATTGAGCATTTGTTTTAAGTGTTGTGGTCTTAAACCGGTGGAACCTCCTGCTGAGCCCTGTAGCAATGACATAGCAGCTTTATACACATCAGCATCCTATAGGGTTAAATGTTCTTCGTCTGCTGTAATGTCAGGGAGGTCAATGTTGGTACTGGGAGCCCTGGGTGGACGTTTGTCCTTCAGGGCTTGTGCTGTAATGACGTCCTTAGGGGCGATGGTATCCTCACTGGTTGAAGAATTGAGACACTATTGCAACACATGGGAATCTTTATTGAAGAAACGTTTCGCCACACAGTGGCTTCATCAGTCCAATACAAAGTAGAAATGGGTAAGGAGAGGAGAAGTTAATCAGTCCCTCAACCTGGAATCGATGTGTTTAGTCCATCACTCTTGTAGGAAGTGCAGCATAGTGCCAGAGAGGTGGCACATCTGTCAGACACTGCAACATCATGGAATCTTGGTACAAAGACTTCAACGCTTGCCCAACCTTTGGACGACGACCTACTTACACTGTGATCCCGCCTCCTCCTGCTTCGACTCATCTGACTGCAGTATATAAGCCACCTCTCTGGCACTATGCTGCATTTCCTACAAGAGTGATGGACTGAACACATCGATTCCAGGTTGAGGGACTGATTAACTTCTCCTCTCCTTACCCATTTCTACTTTGTATTGGACTGATGAAGCCACTGTGTGGCGAAACGTTTCTTCAATAAAGATTCCATGTGTTGCAATAGTGTCTCAATTCTTCAACTTGTCGGTTTTCTAAACCATTCAATGCTCCAATAGTATTACCATCTATTTTTTTTTTTTTTTTTTTTTTTTTTGCTAATTTGGGCTCTGATTTTTGAGGCGTCAGGTGTAGTTTCGTTGGCATTTGCTCAGCGGGTGCTTGTCGCCCTAGCGGGGAGACGGACGAGGTTGTCATCTATTGCCCTAATAACAGATGTTTATAGGTATTTGTTCCTCCTTGGTCGGACAGCGAAACCAGGCATTGCCAAATAACAGTAGGTTGTGCCAGGATCCATTATTTGCAGGAGCATCGTTGACTTTCTTCTAGAGGTCAGCAAATTTGCTAGCAGCTTGAGGGCGAGCTGCTTCGGGGATGTGTTTCGGCGTCCTGGTGAATGTTAATCTGATAGCAGATTTTAAGTCTTCTGTAGAGGTGAAGTCACAGTAGCTGTCAGCTCTGTCTGCTGGGAGGGGCTGTTGGTTATTCCCATTTGGAGCCCTCCGGGAGTCTAGACATCCATTATGTGCACGGATATTGCCATTTGAGGGATTGAGTGCACAATCCCTGTGGTACACCTGGCATATGCCTCGTGGACGGATTCCACGGCGTTGGTTCTGTCGTGTAGATTCCTGGGAATCCGGCACATCTTATGACATTGCTGACATCGTAGGCGTGGGAGGGCGCCAGCTGTGGGATGACGAGTGAAGGACAGTATGGGTACATAGGGGATAAGGGTGGGGGGAATAACGAGCGGTAGTGAGGGTAATTGGTGGGGCACTAAAAGGCAACACCCTTGGTCAGGCAGGCAGGCCTAGACCGGGATGTGGGGAGATATTAACCTAAGTTGCCCGAAATACTTTGCATCACCAGGAGCTTTCTGTATAGTATGCCTATATGTCAGCTAGGTCTGTAATAAATGGTTTGAAAAACCGACAAGTTGAAGATTGAGACACTTATGCAACATATGGGAATCTTTATTCAGGAAACGTTTCGCCACACAGTGGCTTCATCAGTCCGATACAAAGTAGAAAGGCGTAAGGAGAGGAGGAGTTTGAGGTAATCAGTCCCTCAGCCTGGTGGCCCGGTGGCCTGGTGGCTAAAGCTCCCGCTTCACACACGGAGGGCCCGGGTTCGATTCCCGGCGGGTGGAAACATTTCGACACGTTTCCTTACACCTCCTGTTGTCCTGTTCACCTAGCAGCAAATAGGTACCTGAGTGTTAGTCGACTGGTGTGGGTCGCATCCTGGGGGACAAGATTAAGGACCCCAATGGAAATAAGTTAGACAGTCCTCGATGACGCACTGACTTTCTTGGGTTATCCTGGGTGGCTAACCCTCCGGGGTTAAAAATCCGAACGAAATCTTATCTCTCTCTTATCTTAGCCTGGAGTCGATGTGTTCAGTCCATCAATCTTGTATAATGTACAGCATAAGTGTCTCAATCTTCAACTTGTCGGTTTTTCAAACCATTCATCACAACTGTCAGACACTGCAGCATCATGGGATCTTGTTACAAAGAATTCTTCAACACTTGTTCAACCTTTGGACGAAGACCTACTTCGACTAGTGGATGGTACCACTATGACCCCGCCTCCGCCTGCTTCACCTCACCTCACTACAGTACATAAGCCACGTCTACGGCCCTATGCTGTACATTCTACAAGATTGATGGACTGAACACATCGACTCCAGGCTGAGGGACTGATTACCTCAAACTCCTCCTCTCCTTACGCCTTTCTACTTTGTATCGGACTGATGAAGCCACTGTGTGGCGAAACGTTTCCTGAATAAAGATTCCCATATGTTGCATAAGTGTCTCAATCTTCAACAGGTCTGTAATAGTTGCATCATGCACTTGTAGAAATAAAGATTATTATTATTATTATTATTATTATTATTATTATTATTATTATTATTATTATTATTATTATTATTATTATGGTTGTTGTTGTTGTTGTTTACTGCCATAAGTTTAGAAATCCCCGATTCATAGGAAAATAGCACATCTAAGTTCCAGAAGGAGCTAGGCTAAAAACTCATCAGCGAAACGAGTGATCCTAGAGCAGCTAATTTTTTGTTTCAGCGTTGCAGTGTTGCAGGTCAGAGGGGTAATGCCTGCATGTTGGTATAAACCTTGGTAATAAATACCGACAAGTTGGTTTAGAAAGACACGTAAGCAAACACTATGACATATTTATTAGAAAAGGTTTCGGTCCTGGGACCTTGATCACTTCTAACATACAGAGGTAGAAAGGGATTATATATATAGGCGGAGAGTGAGGTGTGACGCACGTGACCTGAGGAATGTCATAAAAACATAAGAATGGAGGAACACTGTAGAAGGCCTACTGGCCCATGCGAGGCAGGTCCTTATAAGAACATAAGAACGAAGGAACACTGCAGAAGGCCTACTGGCCCAAGCGAGGCAGGTCCAAGTCTCCTACCGGCTTAAGCCAATGCACCCAACCTAGTCAGGTCAGGTCACCTTGACTTAAGGGAGGAACACGGCAACCGTCCTGGTAGCACAAGCTAATCAGGTCCAACTCACACCCACCCACACCCACTCATGTATTTATCCAACCTATTTTTAAAGCTACACAACGTTCTGGCCTCTAGGACTGTACTTGGGAGTTTGTTCCGCTCATCCACAACTCTATTACCAAACCAGTACTTTCCTATATCCTTCCTGAATCTGAATTTTTCTAACTTAAAACCATTGCTGCGAGTCTTGTCTAGGCTAGATATTTTCAGCACACTATTTACATCCCCTTTATTTATTCCTGTCTTCCATTTATATACCTCAATCATATCCCCCCTAATTCTACGTCTTTCTAGAGAGTGCAGATTCAGGGCCCTTAGTCTATCCTCATAGGGAAGGTTTCTGATACATGGGATCAACTTTGTCATCCTCCTTTGTACATTTTCCAGAGCATTTATATCCATTCTGTAATACGGTGACCAAAACTGTGCAGCATAATCTAAATGAGGCCTAACCAAGGATGTATAGATATGATTAATGGTTTGAAAAACCGACAAGTTGAAGATTGAGACACTTATGCAGCATATGGGAATCTTTATTCAGGAAACGTTTCGCCACACAGTGGCTTCATCAGTCCAATACAAAGAGGAAGGCGTAAGGAGAGGAGGAGAATGAGGTAATCAGTCCCTCAACCTGGAGTCGATGTGTTCAGTCCATCAATCTTGTAGAATGTACAGCATAGGGCCGTAGACGTGGCTTATATACTGTAGTGAGGTGACGTGAAGCAGATGGAGGCGGGGTCATAGTGGTACCATCCACTAGTCGAAGTAGGTCTTCGTCCAAAGGTTGAACAAGTGTTGAAGAATTCTTTGTATCAAGATTGAGGGACTGATTACCTCATTCTCCTCCTCTCCTTACGCCTTCCTCTTTGTATTGGACTGATGAAGCCACTGTGTGGCGAAACGTTTCCTGAATAAAGATTCCCATATGCTGCATAAGTGTCTCAATCTTCAAGGATGTATAGAGTTGAAGAACAACCTGAGGACTCCTATTATTTATGCTTCTTGATATGAAGCCAAGGATTCTATTAGCTTTATTGCGAACACTTATGCACTGTTGTCTTGGTTTCAGATTACTGCTAACCAGAACTCCTAAATCTTTTTCGCAATCCGTAATATTAAGATCTACATTATTTAGTTTATATGTGGCACGGTTATTGTCCCGTCCAACATTTAGAACTTTGCATTTGTCTATATTAAACTGCATCTGCCACCTCTCCGACCACTGCATCAGTCTATTCAAAATCTTCCTGTAGTGCTCTAATGTCCTCGTCAGAATGAATTCGACGGCCTATTTTGGTGTCATCGGCAAACTTGCTGATGTCGCTCTTTATGCCCTCATCTATGTCGTTTATGTATATGTGAACAGAGGGGGCCCAACACTGACCCTGTGGAACACGCTCGTGACGCTTCCCCACTCTGATTTCTCCCCATTTATGCAAACTCTCTGCTGCCTATTTGTCAACCATGCCTCTATCCAGGAAAAAAATTTCTCCTCCTATTCCATGTGCCTCAATTTCTCAATAGTCTCTGATGTGGGACCTGTCAAAAGCCTTACTGAAGTCCATATACACAATATCATTTTCATTACCTGATCTACCTCCTCAAATACCTTAGTGAAAAAAGTTAATAATTCGTAAGGCAGGAACGCCCTTTGTAAAACCATGCTGAAATTCGTTGATTAATTTATGCTTTTCAAGGTGGCTACGATCTGCCTCGGCAATTATTGATTCCATAAATTTTCCCACTATGGAGATTAGGCTTATTGGTCTATAGTTCGAAGCTAAGGACCTGTCACTGCTTTGAAATAGGTATCACATTTGCCATTTTCCACTTATCTGGCACCATGCCAGTTTGTAGTGATAGGTTGAAAAGATTAGCCAAAGGTTTGCTAAGCTCCTCTTTACATTCCTTTTGAACCCTTGCATACAATTCATCAGGGCCTGGGGATTTGTTAGGTTTTAATTTATCTATTTGCCTAAGGACCACGTCACTTGTGACCCTAATCGTGCACAGTTTATTACCGTCCTGTTCCACATAATTTGTCATTTCTGGAATATCGCTCGTATCCTCCTGTGTAAAAACTGAGAGGAAGTATGTGTTAAAACTTCTACACATTTCCTTATCACTGTCAGTGAGCTGACCCGAGGAACTTTTGAGTGGACCTATCTTGTCCCCGATCTTACTTCTGTATACCTGAAAGAATCCTTTTGGGTTAGTCTTCGAATCTCTTGCAACTTTAACCTCATAATCTCTTTTTGCTTTTCTAATTCCTTTTTTTATTTCTCTCTTTAACTGAATATATCGATTTCTTAATTACCCTTCCCCTCTTTTGATTTGCCTATATATGCCTCTCTTTTGACCAATTAGATATTTTAATCTATTGTTCATCCATTTAGGATCATTTCTGTTTGATCTGATTTCCCTATTTGGAACATAATTTGTTGATGAATGGTTCATAGAACCGACATGTTGATAAATTAGACACATGTGCAACTCATGGGCATCTTTATTGAGGAAACGTTTCGCCACACAGTGGCTTCATCTCCTATGTATGGACTGATGAAGCCAATGTGTGGCGAAACGTTTCCTCAATAAAGATGCCCATGAGTTGCACATGTGTCTAATTTATGAACATAATTTGACTGAGCAGCTTGAACTATGCCTGGAAAAGCGTTATATCGGCAACCATCACCACCTACCTGACCCTTGTCAGGTCATTCCAGTTCAGCCCACCTAAGTAATTTTTCAGTCCTATGAAATCAGCCCAAACGGAAGTCAGGGGGAAAAGGGCTCGATTCCATTTTAGGGGAATTCCATG
>NC_069419.1:55255184-55295765 GCF_026875155.1 Cherax quadricarinatus
GGGAGCGGGAATCTTAATTTGGGACGTACAAAACCCTTTCACGACTAGACAATACTACTCAACTAACCCATCTTTTTGGAAGGCCCTATTTCCCACGGGGGAATCCGCTACCAGAAAAGGGGCCCTCGTCTCTACCCCCTGACGTTACTAAATAACCCCCAGGATCCTTTCTTCTGCTTCAAATCTCCCACTATGGTGCTCTTCCCCCACGGGCCCTAGGTTGGGGGACTGTTTACCTCATCTTCTGTACAAAGTCCTACTGTCTTCAAGTTAGCCCCCTAAATTTGTATTGATAAACCACTGGATGGCGAAACGCTCAAAAAGACCCCAGATGTTCACATGTGTTTTAAAATCTCTTTGTGGGTATTATATCCCTTTTTGTACACAATTTGTCAAACACTGCAACATCATGGAATCTTAATTCGAGGAATTACAAAACCCTTTCCCCGACTACGAAAACTACTCTAAACTAACCCATCTTTTTGGGAAAAGGGACCTACTTCCACTGGGGAACCCCGCCTACCAAAATACCCCCTCGTCTGCTACACCTGACTTACTATATAAGCGCCGGACCTTTCTTCTGCTTCAAAAATCTCCACGACTATGGTGCTCTTCGCACCTCCCCCGGGTTTAAGGGACTGATTACCTATCTTCTGTACATGTTCACTGTCTTCAAGTTGTCCTAGAATTTGTATTGAAAAGCCCGGGAGGGCGAAAGTCTACAAAAAATCCCAATTTTTCACATGTGTCAAAATCTCATGCTTGACTTGTTGAAAGGGCCTGGATTTTTGAACGTCTCGGATAAAAAAAACCAAATACCATCAACGTATCTTAGCCAGGTAACGGTGTTGGGGGAATGAGGGTGCTGTTTTTCTTCTCCGGGTTTTTCCATGAAGAGGTTGGCAAGCACAGCATGACGGGTGCCCATTGCCATCCAAAGCACTTTTTTGTAACAGCTTCCTGTATTTGAAAAATTTGAAATTAGCACAAAGATCCACTATTTTGATAAAGTCTAGAAGAGGTAAAGGGAGGTCGGGTTTTTTCAGGACCCTCTGTCTCAGAATATGTTTGCAGCATCATAGGAACTTTGGGTAAAGAGGGCTGTGACTCAAAGGGAAGCCTGTTTTTTGTTTTTAACATTCGGGTTTGGGGAAAATTCGAGAGAGAAGGTCACCTAGTGTTTGAGGTGGCTTGAGATGGTGCCCAGAAGCGCTGAAAGTATTTGGAAAGGTGGCCGGCTAGTCTGGTGGGGCACTTCCCTATCCCCCGAAGTGATGGGCCGTCACCACACAAAAAACGCAACATTTGGGAAACTAAAAAATTTCAAAAACTTGATACATGATACTTAAGCACCACCAACCCAACAACACAGGAGTCACATGATTTCATCGTCTACCCGCCTCACTAGGCAGGGGTTTTTTTGATAAGGACTGCCTCGCATGGCCAGTAGGCCTTTCTACAGGGTTTCCTCCTTTCTTATTTCTTATGACTTTCCCCTCAGGTCACGGCGCACACCTCACCTCCCGTATTATTTTAAAAAAGCCTTTCTCCCTCGTAGTTAGAATGATAAAGGGTCCCAGGACCGAAAGTTTTAATAAATATGTCATAGTGATAAATTAGACACATGGGAAACCCCCTTTTTGGGTTCTTTATTGAGGAAACGTTTCGCCCACAGTGTTCATCAGCCATACAAAGGGAATCTTGAAGCCACTGTGTGGCAAAACGTTTCCTCAATAAAAAACCCCAAAGAGTTACATGGTCAATTTATCAACATGTGGGTTTTCCTCTAAACCATTCATCTACAAATATGTATAGTGTTTGCTTACGTGTTTTTAAAAACCAATGCCTGCATTGTCCCAGAACTGAGGAACTGGACGAGGTTTTTGAAATACAATTGTTGAAAATACTCTGGTATTTGTAATGTTTTTATAAAACGTTTATGATTTGTACCTGTCACACTTTGCACCATCTACGTACCTTTAAAATTTGCGTACCATTTTTTTCAATAAAATATTTATTTAATGTAAGTGTAGAGATTTTGGGTGACAGGAGAAAGAATTTAAAGTAACCTCGGAATCTCAATATTTTCTCAAAGACATTTTTTTTACATCGGACTTTGAGAACCCACACATGTAGCTATTGAAAGGCGGGCTTACTGAAAGTTAAGACACAGGGCAACATCTGGAAATTTTTTGTAGACGTTTTGCCACCAGTGGCTTTACAATACAGATTTTAGAATATAGGAAGACATTGGAAAAAACACTTTTGTACATTCAGGACATTTTTAAAGGAAAGTTTTCGCCACGATGGCTTTTCAGTCCTAAAAAAGAGAAAAAAAAGAAAACACATATATATAGTGTTGTTAGGTAAAACAATATGCAACAGTTTGGGATCTTTATTATGAAACGTTTTTGCCTACACAGTGGGTTTTTCATCAAGTTTAAGAAAAGTTTATAGAAGCAGAAGATACTTTAAGACGATGTAATCAGTCCCTCACCCAAAGTTTTTTAGGTGGTCATCCCTCAGTCTGGAGAAAAAGGGATTGTTCCAAGTGTGAAAACAATATGGAGAAAAGTGACAGGATGGAGTTTTATAAAGCGCCAAGAGGCAGACGTAGGGCCCCTGGAGAGGGAGAACCAGATGTTGAAAGGTCAGGTCGCTCTCAAAACTAGCCCCTCTCACAGTGAAGTTGTCGAAGTTGATTGCAGGGCTGACCCAAAATACCCTTGGTTGAGTGTCTGACAGATTGAACTTAAAATGGGATAAAACCGAAGGGTTTTTAGAAGACACAATGCAACATTAGGGATCTTTTTTTTATGAAACGTTTCGCCCACACAGTAGGCTTCTTCAGTCAAGTACAGAAAATTGATAGAAGCGAAGAACTTAAGACGATGTAACAGTCCATCACCCTTAAAAATTTTGAGGTGGTCATCCCCCCATCTGGGGAAGAGCATTGTTCCATATGTGAAACAATATGGGGAAGAAATGACGGATGGAGCTTTTATATAGCGCCAAAAGGTCAGATAGGCCCCTAGGAAGGTAAGAATCAGATGTTAAAGGGCAGGTCGCTCTCAAAACTAGCCCCTCCACAGTGGGAAATTTTTCGAAGTTGATTGCAGTCGTACCAAAATACCCTTGTGTTGCAGTGTCTGACAGATTGAACATTAAAAGGTAAAAAAAAACCCCGGTTTTTAGGAAGACACATATGCCCAAAAGTTAGGTATCTTATTAGAAACTTTTCGCCTCACAGTAGGGTTCTTTTTATCAAGTCAGAAAAGTTGAAGAACGAAGATACTTGAAGACGATGTAATCAGTCCCTCACCTTAAAGTTTTGAGGGGGTCAGTCCCTCAGTCCCGGAGAAGAGCATTGTTCCCTATGTAAAAAAATATGGAGAAAAGTACGGATGGGCTTTTATTTGCGCCAAGAGGTAGACTAGGCCCACTAGAGAGGTAAGAACCCTTCAGATGTTGAAAGGTCAGGCGCTCCAAAACTAGCCCCCCTTTACTAGTGGAAAATTGTCGAAGTTGATTTCAGGTCGACCAAATACCCCTTTGTTTCAGTTCCCCGACAGATTGAAAATTTAAAAAGGTATAAAAACCCGACAGGGTTTTTAGGTAAACACATATGCAACAGTTAGGTATCTTTATTAGAAAATTTCGCCTAACGTAGGGTTCTTCAGTAATAAGAAAAAATTGATAGAAGCAGAAAAACTTGAAGACGATGTAATCATCCATCCCCTTAAAGTTTTGAGGTGGTCAGTCCCAGTCTGGGGAAAAGCATTGTTCCATAGGTGAAAAATATGGAGAAGAAGTGACGGATGGGGCTTTTTTATAGCGCCAAGAGGGCAGACGTAGGCCACTGGAAGGGGAAGAACTCAGATGTTTAAAGGGCAGGTCGCTCCAAATCTAGCCCCTCCACTAGTGGGAAATTGTCGAAGTTGATTGCAGGTCTGTCCAAATACCCTTGTGTTTCGTGTCTGACAGATTAACATTAAAATGGTATAAAAAACCGACAGGTTGTTAGGTAAAACACAATGCAACAGTTAGGTATCTTTATTTTGAAACGTTTCGCCTACCAGTAGGCTTCTTTAGTCAAGTAAAAAAAGTTATAGAAGCAGAAGTACTTGAAGACATGTAATCATCCATCACCCCTTAAAATTTTGGGTGGTCATCCCTCAGTTGGAGAAAAGCATTGTTCCATGTTGGAAAAAATAGGAGAAAATGACAGGGTGGAGCTTTTTTATAGGCCAAGAGGTCAGATAGGCCCTAGGGGAGGTAAGAATAGATGTTGAAAAGGGCAGGTCGCCTCAAATCTAGCCCCCTCCTAGTGGAAGTTGTCGAAGTTTATTGCAGTTTTACCCAAAATACCCTTGGTTTTCAGGGCTGACAGATTGAACATTAAAATGGTAAAAATACCGACAGGGTTTTTAGGTAAGACACAATGCAACAGTTAGTATCTTTATTATGAACGTTTCGCCTACACAGAGGTTCTTCAGTCAAATACAGAAAAGTTGATAGAAGCAGAAGTATTGAAGACGATTAATCAGTCCAAAACCCCTTAAAATTTTTGGGGGGTCAGTCCCCCAGTTGGAGAAGAGCTTGTTCCTAGTGGAAACAATAGGAGAAGAAGTGACAGGATGGGGCTTTTATTAGCGCCAAGAGGGCAGAGTAGGGCCCCTAGGGAGGTAAAAAACTCAGTGTTGAAAGGCAGGGCGCTCCAAAACTACCCCTTCACTTGGAAGTTTTCGAAGTTTTATTGCGGTCTTACCAAAATACCCTTGTTTGCAGTGTCCCGACAGATTTAACATTAAAATGGGATAAAAATACCGAAGGTTTTAGTAAAACACAATGAACAGTTAGGTATCTTTTTTGAAACGTTTTTGCCTACACAGTAGGGGTTTTTTCAGTCAATACAGAAAATTGATAGAACAAAGATATTGAAGACGATGAACGTCCTCACCTTAAAATTTTGAGGTGGTCAGTCCCTCAGTCTGGAGAAAAGATTGTTTCCCTAGTGTGAAAAAATATAGAAAAATGACAGATGGGGCTTTTTTATAGCGCCAAAGGAGACTAGGGCCCCTAGGAGGTAAGAACTCAGATGTTGAAAGGCAGTCGCTTCAAAACTAGCCCCTTCACTATGGAAATTTTCGAAGTTGATTGCGGTCTGACCAAGATACCCTTGTGTTGCGTGTCTGACAGATTTAAAATTAAAAAAGGTATAAAATACCGAAGGTTTTTAGGTAAAACAATATGCAACAGTTGGTATCTTTATTATAAAAAGTTTCGCCTAAAAACAGTAGGCTTCTTCATCAAGAAGAAAAGTTTATGAAGCAGAAGATACTTTAAGACGAGTAAACATCCCTCACCCTTAAAGTTTTAGGTGGTCTCCCTCAGTCTGGGGAAAAGCTTGTTCCCTGTGTGAAACAAAAGGAGAAGAATGACAGGATGGAGCTTTTTATAGCGCCAAGAGGTCAGACGTAGGCCACTAGGAGAGGTAAAACTCAGATGTTAAAAGGGAGGTCGCTTTCAACACAGTTTTTTAGTGGGAAAGGGGCTAGAATTTAGAGCGAACCTGACTTTCAACATCTGAGTTCTTACCTCTCCTATGGCCTACGTCTGACCCCTTGGCGCTATAAAAACTCCATCCCTTTACTTCTTTTCCATATTGTTTTTACATATGGAACAATGCTCTTTTCCCGACTGAGGGGGCTGACCACCTAAAACTTTAAGGGTGAGGACTGTTACATCGTCTTCAGTATCTTCTCTTTTATCAACTTTTCTGTCTTTACTGAAGAAGCCCACTTTTAGCGAAACGTTTCATAATAAGAACCAACTGTTGCATAGGTCTTACTAACACCCGCGGGATTTTATACCCTTTTAAATTTTAATCTGTCAGACACGCAACACAAGGGATCTTGGGGACAGACCCAATCAACTTTTACAACTTCCACATAAGGGGCTAGATTTGAGAGCGACCTGACCTTTCAACATCGAGTTCTTACCTCTCCTAGTGGCCTACGTCTGACCTCTTGGCGCTATTAAAAAAACTCCATCCGTCACTTCTTTTCCAATTGTTTTACACTATGGGAAAAATGCCTTTTCCAACTGAGGGGCTGCCACCCCAAAACTTTTAAGGGGGATGGGCGATTACATCGTCTTCAAGTACTTCTGTTTTCCCATCAACTTTTTTTGTACTTTACTGAAAAGCCCACTGTGAGCGAAACGTTTCAAATAAAGATACCTAACTGTTGCATATGTTCTTTCCTAACAACCTGTCGGGATTTTATACCATTTTAATGTTTTAATCGTCAGAACTGCAACCAAGGGTATCTTTGGACAGACCCGCAATCAACTTCGACAACTTCCACTATAGAGGGGCTAGATTTTAGAGCGACCTGACCTTTTAACATCTGATTCTTACCTCTCCTAGGGCCTAGTCTGACCCCTTGGGGCTAATAAAAGCTCCCCCCTGTCACTTCTTCTCCATATTGTTTCACACATGGAAAAATGCTCTTTTCCAGACGAGGGACGACCCCCCAAAACTTTAAGGTGATGGACTGATTTCATCGTCTTCAAGTATCTTTTGCTTCTATCAAATTTTCTGTACTTTACTGAAAAGCCAATGGTTTGGCGAAACGTTTCATAATAAATACCTACTGTTTTCTAGTGCTTTCCAACAACCCGTCGTATTTTTTTCCATTTAATGTTCAATCGCAGACACGCAAAAACAAGGGTACTTGGGACAGACCTCAATCAACTTCGACAACTTCCACTAGTGAGGGGGCTAGATTTTAGGCGACCTGACCTTTCAAAAACCCGATTCTTTCCCCTCCTATGGCCTACGTCCCCACCTCTGGGCTATAAAAGCTCCATCCTGTCACTTTTTCCCATATTGTTTCACCTATGAACAATGCTCTTCTCCAGACTGAGGGACTGACCACCTAAAAATTTTAAAGGGGGATGGACTGATTACATCGCTTCAAGTATCTTCGCTTCTATCAACTTTTTTGTACTTTACTGAAAAGCCTACTGTGTAGGCGAAACTTTTATAATAAAGATACCTAACTGTTGCATAGTGTCTTTCCTAACCCTGTCGGATTTTTACCCTTTTAATGTTTTTAATCTGTCAAAACCGCAAAACAAAGGGGATCTTGGACAGACCGCAATCAACTTTGACAACTTCCCCCAGTGAGAGGGGGTAGATTTGAGAGCGACCCGACCTTTCAACACTGAGTTCTTACCTCTCCTAGTGGCCTACGTCTGACCTCTTTGGGGCTATTAAAGCCCATCCTGTCACTTCTTCTCCATATTGTTTCACACTATGGAACATGCTCTTCTCCAGACTGAGGGGCTGACCACCTCAAAACTTTAAGGGTGATGGACTGATTACATCTCTTCAAATATCTTTTTCTTCTATCAACTTTTTTGTACTTGACTGAAGAAGCCTACTGTTAGGCGAAACGTTTTTATAATAAAGATACCTAACTGTTGCATATGTGTCTTAAACCCAACAACCCGTCGGTATTTTATACCATTTTAATGTTCAATCTGTCAGACACTGCAACACAAGGGTATCTTGGTACAGACCTGCAATCAACTTCGACAACTTCCATTGTGAGAGGGGCTAGATTTGAGAGCGACACTGGACCTTTCAAATCTGAGTTCTTACCTCTCATGTGGCCTACCGTCGACCTCATTGGCGCTATATATAAAAGTCCATCCTGTCAATTCTTTCTCCATATTGTTTCACAACTATGGAACAATGCTCTTTCCACGTCTGAGGGACTGACCACCTCAAAACTTTAAGGGTGATGGAATTGGATTACATCGTCTTCAAGTATCTTCTGCTTCTATCAACTTTTCGTACTTGACTGAAAGAAGCCTAATTTGTGTAGCGAAAGTTCATAATAAAGATACCTAAACTGTTGAATATGTGTCTTACCTAACACCTGTCGGTATTTTATACCATTTTATTGTTAATCTGTCAGGAACTGCAACACAAGGGCATCTTGGTTACAGACCTGCAATCAACTTCGACACTTCACTAGTGAGAGGGGCTAGATTTAGAGCGACCTGACCTTTAACATCTGAGTTCTACCTCTCCTGTGGCCTCCGTCTGACCTCTTGGCGCTATATAAAAGCTCCATCCTGTCACTTCTTCTCCAATAGTGTTTTCACAACTATGGAACAATGCTCTTCTCCAGACTGAGGGACTGACCACCTCAAACTTTAGGGAGATATTGGGGCAGTACCAAAGGGGGGACTTGATTACATCGTCTTCAAGTATCTTCTGCTTTCTATCAACTTTTCTGGTACTTGTCTGAAGAAGCCTACACGTGTAGGCGAAACGAGTTTCATAATAAAGATACCTAATGGTTGGCATAGTGTCTTACCTAAACAACCTGTCGGTATTTTATACCATTTTATTGTTGCAATCTGTAGACACTGCCACACAACAAGGGTATCTTCGGTACAGACCTGCAATCAACTTCGACAACTTCCACTAGTGAGAGGGCTAGATTCTGAGAGCGGACCTGACTTGCAACATCTGAGTTTCTTCCTCTCCTAGTGGCCTTACGTCTGACCTCTTGGCGCCTATAGTATAAAGCTCCATTTCCTGTTACTTCTTCTCCTATTGTTTCACACTATGGAACATGCTCTTCTCCAGACTGTGGGACTGGACCACCTCAAAAAACTTTAAGGGTGATGGACTGATTACATCGTCTTCAAGTATCTTCTGCTTCTATCAACTTTTCTGTACTTGACTGAAGAAGCCTACTGTGTTGGCGAAACGTTTCATAATATAAGATACTAAACTGTTGCATTATTGTGTCTTACCTAACAACACTATATATATGTGTTTTCTTAGTTTTCTCTGTATTAGGACTGAAGAAGCCACTCGTGGCGAAACGTTTCCTTTAATGAATGTCCTGAACTGTACATAAGTGTCTTTTTCCACATGTCTTCCTATTATGTCCTAGAATCTGTATTGATAAAGCCACTGGATGGCGAAACGTCTACAATAAAGATATCCAGATGTTGCACATGTGTCTTAACTTTCAGCTAAGCCCTGCCTTACAATAGCTACATGTGTGGGTTCTCAAAGTCTCGATGTAAATAAAATGTCTTTGATGAGAAATATTGAGAGTTCTCGAGGTTACTTGAATATTCTCCTTCTCCTGTCACCACATATCTCATACACTTACATATAAATAAATATTTTATTGAATAAAATGGTACGCAAATTTTAAAGGCTACGTAGATGGTGCAAAGATGTGACAGGTACAAAATACATAAACGTTTATAAAATACATTACAAATACACAGATGTATTTGTCAACAATTGTATTTCAAATACCTCGTCCAGTTCCTCAGTTCTGGGACACATGCAGGCATTGGTTTAGGAAGACACGTAAGCAACACTATGAACTTATTTGTAGATGAATGGTTCAAGAGGAACAGACATGTTGATAAATTTAGCACTATGTGACAACTCTTGGTATCTTTATTGAGGAAAACGTTTTGCACACAGTTGCCTTCAAAGATTCTCCTTTGTATGGACTGATGAAGCACTGTGATGGCCGAAAACGTATCCTCAATAAAGATACCAAAGAGTTGCACATGTGTCTAATTTTATCACTATGACATATTTTATTAGAATACGTTTCGTCGGGGACCTTGTTACACTTCTCTAAACATACAGAGGTAGAAAGGCATTATATATATATACGATGAGAGTGAGGGGACGCAGTGACCTGGGAATGTCATAGAAAATAAGAATGGAGGACACTGTAGAAGGCATACTGGCCCATGCGGGAGGAGGTCTTATCAAAAAACAACTCTGTCCTATGATGAGGACGGGTATCGATGAAATCATGTGACTCTGTTTGGTTGGTTGGTTGGTGCGTAAGTATTATTGTAGGCAATGTTTTTTGAAAAATTTTGTAGTTTCCTGTGTTGCGTTCTTTAGTAGTCGTTGGTGACGGCCTATCACTTCGGGCATAGGGAGTGCACCACACCAGACTTGCCGGCACAACTTGCCAAATACATTTCAGCGCTTCTGGGCACCATCAGTCAAGCCACCTCAAGCACTCAGGTGACCTTCTCTCTCGATTTTCCACCTGAATGTTAAAAACAAAAAGCATGGCTTCCTTCGATGTCCTCAGCCCCTCTTTACCAACGTTCCTATGATGCTGCAATCAATATTCTGGGACAGAGGCTCACTGAAAACCACGACCTCCCTTTACCTCTTCTAGACTTCATCAATCTAGTGGATCTTTGTGCTAATTTCAACTTCTTCAAGTATCAGGACAGCTGTTACAAACAGTGCTTTGGGATGGCAATGGGCAGCCCGCTCAGTGCTGTGCTTGCCAACCTCTTCATGGAAAACCTGGAGACAGAAATTCAGCACCCTCATTCCCAACACCGTTACCTGGCTAAGATACGTTGATGATGTATTGGTTTTCTATCCGAGACGTCTCAATATCCAGGCCCTTCTCAACAAGATCAATGCATGAGATTAAGACACATGTGCAACATCTGGGTATCTTTATTGTAGACGTTTCGCCATCCAGTGGCTTTATCAATACAAATTCTAGGATAACTCGAAGACAGTAGAACTATGTACAGAAGATGAGGTAATCAGTCCCTCAACCTAGGAGCAGGTGCGAAGAGCACCATAGTCGTGGAGATTCTGAAGCAGAAGAAAGGATCCTGGCGCTTATATAGTAACGTCAGGTGTAGCAGACGAGGGCATATTCACTGGTAGGCGGGATTCCCCAGTGGAAGTAGGTCCTTCCCAAAGAGATGGGTTAGTTGTAGTAGTAGTTGTCGTAGTCGTGAAGGTTATGTACATGTCCTCAGAATTAAGATTCCATGATGTTGCAGTGTCTGACAAGTTGTGTACGAATGGTATATAATACCGACAAGATGAGATTAAGACACATGTGCAACATCTGGGTATCTTTATTGTAGACTTTTTCGCCATCCATTGCTTTATCAATACAAATTTCTAGGACATAATTTGAAGACAGTAGAACTATGTACAGAAGATGAGGTAATCAGTCCCTCAACCTAGGAGCAGGTGCGAAGAGCACCATAGTCGTGGAGATTCTGAAGCAGAAGAAAGGATCCTGGGGCTTATATAGTAACGTCAGGTGTAGCAGACGAGGGCATATTCACTGGTAGGCGGGATTCCCCAGTGGAAGTAGGTCCTTCCCAAAGAGATGGGTTAGTTGTAGTAGTAGTTGTCGTAGTCGTGAAGGTTATGTACATGTCCTCAGAATTAAGATTCCCGCCTACCAGTGAATATGCCCTCGTCTGCTACACCTGACGTTACTATATAAGCGCCAGGATCCTTTCTGAGGTGGTCAGTCCCTCAGTCTGGAGAAGAGCATTGTTCCAAGGTCTGAAACAATATGGAGTTGAAGTGACAGGATGGAGCCTTATATAGCGCCAGGAGGTGACCTACATCTAGTGACCTACATCTCACCTCTTGACGCTATATAAGGCTCCATCCTGTCACTTCATCTCCATATTGTTTCATTCTTTGGAACAATGCTCTTCTCCAGACTGAGGGACTGACCACCTCAAAACTTTAAGGGTGATGGACTGATTACATCGTCTTCAAGTATCTTCTGCTTCTATCAACTTTTCTGTACTCGACTGAAGAAGCCTACTGTGTAGGCGAAACGTTTCATAATAAAGATACCTAACTGTTGCATATGTGTCTTACCTAACAATCTGACAGTTGTGATGAATGGTTTGAAAAACCGACAAGTTGAAGATTGAGACACTTATGCTGTACATTATACAAGATTGATGGACTGAACACATCGACTCCAGGCTGAGGGACTGATTACCTCAAACTCCTCCTCTCCTTACGCCTTTCTACTTTGTATCGGACTGATGAAGCCACTGTGTGGCGAAACGTTTCCTGAATAAAGATTCCCATATGTTGCATAAGTGTCTCAATCTTCAACTTGTCGGTTTTTCAAACCATTTATTACAGACCTAGCTGACATATAGGCATACTATACAGAAAGCTCCTGGTGATGCAAAGTATTTTGGGCAACTTAGGTTAATATCTCCCCACATCCCGGTCTAGGCCTGCCTGCCTGACCAAGGGTGTTGCCTTTTAGTGCGCCACCAATTACTCTCACTACCGCTCGTTATTCCCCCCACCCTTATCCCCTATGTACCCATACTGTCCTTCACTCGTCATCCCACAGCTGGCGCCCTCCCACGCCTACGATGTCAGCAATGTCATAAGATGTGCCGGATTCCCAGGAATCTACACGACAGAACCAACGCCGTGGAATCCGTCCACGAGGCATATGCCAGGTGTACCACAGGGATTGTGCACTCAATCCCTCAAATGGCAATATCCGTGCACATAATGGATGTCTAGACTCCCGGAGGGCTCCAAATGGGAATAATCAACAGCCCCTCCCAGCAGACAGAGCTGACAGCTACTGTGACTTCACCTCTACAGAAGACTTAAAATCTGCTATCATAAGAACATAAGAACATAAGAACGAAGGAACACTGCAGAAGGCCTACTGGCCCATGCGAGGCAGGTCCAAGTCTCCTACCGGCTTAAGCCAATGCACCCAACCTAGTCAGGTCAGGTCACATTGACTTAAGGGAGGAACACGGCAACCGACCTGGTAGCACAAGCTATCAGGTCTAACTCACACCCACCCACATCCACTCATGTATTTATCCAACCTATTTTTAAAGCTACACAACGTTCTGGCCTCTATAACGGTACTTGGGAGTTTGTTCCACTCATCCACAACTCTATTACCAAACCAGTACTTTCCTATATCCTTCCTGAATCTGAATTTTTCCAACTTAAAACCATTGCTGCGAGTCCTGTATAGGCTAGATATTTTCAGCACACTATTTACATCCCCTTTATTTATTCCTGTCTTCCATTATACACCTCAATCATATCCCCCCTAATTCTACGTCTTTCTAGAGAGTGCAGATTCAGGGCCCTTAGTCTATCCTCATAGGGAAGGTTTCTGATACATGGGATCAACTTTGTCATCCTCCTTTGTACATTTTCCAGAGAATTTATATCCATTCTGTAATAAGGTGACCAAAACTGTGCAGCATAATCTAAATGAGGCCTAACCAAGGGATGTATAGAGTTGAAGAACAACCTGAGGACTCCTATTATTTATGCTTCTTGATATGAAGCCAAGGATTCTATTAGCTTTATTGCGAACACTTATGCACTGTTGTCTTGGTTTCAGATTACTGCTAACCAGAACTCCTAAATCTTTTTCGCAATCCGTAATATTAAGATCTACATTATTTAGTTTATATGTGGCATGGTTATTGTCCTGTCCAACATTTAGAACTTTGCATTTGTCTATATTAAACTGCATCTGCCACTTCTCCGACCACTGCATCAGTCTATTCAAATCTTCCTGGAGTGCTCGAATGTCAGATTAACATTCACCAGGACGCCGAAACACATCCCCGAAGCAGCTCGCCCTCAAGCTGCTAGCAAATTTGCTGACCTCTAGAAGAAAGTCAACGATGCTCCTGCAAACAATGGATCCTGGCACAACCTACTGTTATTTGGCAATGCCTGGTTTCGCTGTCCGACCAAGGAGGAACAAATACCTATAAACATCTGTTATTAGGGCAATAGATGACAACCTCGTCCGTCTCCCCGCTAGGGCGACAGGCACCCGCTGAGCAAATGCCAACGATACTACACCTGACGCCTCAAAAATCAGAGCCCAAATTAGCAAAAAAAAAAAAAAAAAAAAAAAAAAAAAAATAGATGGTAATACATTGGAGCATTGAATGGTTTAGAAAACCGACAAGTTGAAGAATTGAGACACTATTGCAACACATGGAATCTTTATTGAAGAAACGTTTCGCCACACAGTGGCTTCATCAGTCCAATACAAAGTAGAAATGGGTAAGGAGAGGAGAAGTTAATCAGTCCCTCAACCTGGAATCGATGTGTTCAGTCCATCACTCTTGTAGGAAATGCAGCATAGTGCCAGAGAGGTGGCTTATATACTGCAGTCAGATGAGTCGAAGCAGGAGGAGGCGGGATCACAGTGTAAGTAGGTCGTCGTCCAAAGGTTGGGCAAGCGTTGAAGTCTTTGTACCAAGATTCCATGATGTTGCAGTGTCTGACAGATGTGCCACCTCTCTGGCCCTATGCTGCACTTCCTACAAGAGTGATGGACTAAACACTCGATTCCGGGTTGAGGGACTGTTTAACTTCTCCTCTCCTTACCCATTTCTACTTTGTATTGGACTGATGAAGCCACTGTGTGGCGAAACGTTTCTTCAATAAAGATTCCCATGTGTTGCAATAGTGTCTCAATTCTTCAACCATGAGGATACCATCGCCCTAAGGACGTCATTACAGCACAACCCCTGAAGGACAAACGTCCACCCAGGGCTCCCAGTACCAACATTGACCTCCCTGACATTACAGCAGACGAAGAACATTTAACCCTATAGGATGCTGATGTGTATAAAGCTGCTATGTCATTGCTACAGGGCTCAGCAGGAGGTTCCACCGGTTTTAAGACCACAACACTTAAAACAAATGCTCAATCCAGCACTTGGTGATGTTTCAAAAGAGGCGCTGTCTGAATTCACCAAATTTTCCAATGTATGCCTGGCTGGAAGTGTCCCAGAGGCCATTAGACACTTCATCTTTGGTGCCTCATTGTGTGGCCCTCCGAAAAAGGATGGAGGAATCAGACCATTGAAGTGGACAACACCCTTCGGCGCCTAGTCGCCAAAGCTGCTGTAAGAATGGTGGAGTCAAGAAGCTGCTGCAATGTTGAAACCAACTGGGGCTCGGTTTTGGTGTACAACAAGGCTGTGAAGCAGCTGCCCACGCAGCACGAGTATACATCCACAATATCCCAGATGTAAAAAGCCTTGATCAAATTGGACTTTGCCAACGCTTTCAATTTAGTCAGAAGGGATGCTGCTCTCCAACAGTTTCTAGACATTTCCCCCTTCCCTCATTCCATCATACAATCGTGTTATAGTGTGACTTCTAAACTATTGTTTGGGACCATGAAATTGACTCGTGTGAGGGTGTGCAACAAGGAGACCCTCTCGCCCCCTTTCCATTCTGTCTGGTCATCAAGGAAGTCACAGAAGGCGCTTCCAGTGAGCTCAGTATCTGGTTCTTGGATGATGGTACCCTAGCTGGCACTAGAATCTCCTAAAAAAACATCAGAAAAATAAAGACATGGGAGAGAGCCTGGCCTATCTTTAAACCCCACCAAATGTGAAATAGTTCTACCAATCGACAGATCATACAGAATATTAGCGCTGTTTTACCATGAGCAACGAGCCATTGATCCAGCCAACACACCTTCTTGGTGTTCCTCTTGGGCTCAGCGCCCTTGATCTGATCCAAAAATAGAAAATCTCAGACCTCAGAACGATGGAAGGCATGATGAAAGACATTGATACATATGATGCCTTTTACCTACTCACCAGGTGCCTGTCAGTCCCAAAACTTACTTCCTAGATACTGCACAGCCTTCAGCAATCTGAAACTCAAGGAATTTGACTATCTCCTTAAAACCATGCTAGAGAGTGTACTGAATCTTTCCCTTGAAGATGGACAGTGGTTGCAAGCCTCACTTCCAGTCAGGCTTGGGGGGCTGGGAGTATGCAAATCCTCCAAGATTGCCCTACCAGCTTACCTATCCTCTTCCATAGTTTCAAACGAGTTAATAAAACAATTCCTCCAGACAACCTCAGTGACTCAGCAGGAATACAGGACCCTTGCTACGCCAGTGCCGCCACCGAATGGGAGACTCTTGCTGCTCCAGCACTAAAACCTAGTGCAGCACTGGCCTACAAAGAGCCAAGTTGGGATGGCCCCATCGCTGAAAAGGTGCTTGCCAACATGCCGATAGAGAAACTGCTCATCTCCAACGTGTGTGTGCACATCACTCTGGGGACTTCACCCAAACAGTTCCCATTTCGGCAATGGGAACACTCCTCGATCCTCAGACCCTCCGTATTGCAGTGGCTCTCAGCCTTGCTGCACCAATTTACATAGAATATACGTGTATTTGCGGTGATGCGCAAGCCGACCAGTATGGTCTACATGGTCTTAGCTGTTCCAAAACTAAGGGCTGGCATGTAATACGCAATGATGTCAACGACATCATGAAGAAAAGCCTTGCTACAGTTGAATGTCCAGCCGAGAGAGAGCCCCAATCGCTAGCAGCCAACAATACCCATAATCACCATCTATCCTTGGAAGAATGGCAAGCTCTTATCATGGGGCTATACCTGCCTGTCGACGCTGGCTGACACCTACATCCATCACAGTGTCGGGCGACAGGGAGGAGCTGCTGATCACAGGGAGGAGTACAAGATCGGCAAGTGCAGAGACATAAGCCAACAAGCAGTATCAGTTTGTCCCAGTGGGATCAGAGACCTTTTGAGCATGGGGAAAAAATGCCACATGTTTCTTTAAAGAACTGGGTTCCGGACTCATCGACACCACCAGGGACCCAAGTGCAGCCACTTTCATGTTCCAGCGCCTCAGCATGGCCATCCAGAGGGGAAATGCTTGCTGCATACTGGGTTCATGTCCGGCTTTGGAGGAACTGGAGGAGATTCATAATCATTGATATATTGTACATACCAGTGTATTCATGTTCGTGTTTTCTGTCAGTGTATTCTGTCTCTTAATAAAATTCACATAGAATATAGAATATAGGGGGTGGTAGGAGAAGAAAATATTCTAACAGCTCCGGGGAGAACCTTGAGTTTTCCCTGAAGTACATGTATTCTCTTCTCTGATGATGAGGGGTCCCAATTCAGTTCTAGAGGTGGTACCTCCCTATATTTTATATTAACTTACATATTCCGTATTTTGCGGTTTATTAGACGCATTTTTCCATAAAATGTCTCCAAAAAAGTACCCTGCGTCCTATAAACTGAAGGTCAGAGACGGGAGCTATAGGTCTGGGGTGTGGGGTGGACTGTAGCTCTTCCAGTTACGTCCGATTTCGAGGCATGGAAACTAAAACATGCCCAGTGTTTCCAAATTACAGTAAATTAATAACGCGTTGAGACAAACTTTATGAAATACGAATACTGTTCTGGGATATTGACAGAAAACGAAATTCTTCCTTCCTTTCTTATTTCTTAAACTACCGAATGAATGAATGAATGAGGCCAGAGCTTAGGCAGAACGAAATGGGATTGCAGATTTTCGTGGCAATGTAAGCTGGTGTTACCGGTTTATGAAACGCAATGGATTATCAACGAGGACCAGCACTAGGACTCCACAGAGAGTGCCTGATGAATACGAAAGTGATCGTCGGAATGATGAAAACAGTGATATTTTCCAGTCTTGAGAGAGGCTTTTACTGGCGTCCGCTGACTGTGCTATAGAAACCCGCCTCCGGTAGCTGAACCAATGTTTTCGTCACATGTTGAGCAATATTTGTGGCTGTAGTGTTTTAACCAGCCCACAAATCAAATTAATTTTGTGTTAGAATTAACATACTTGGTACTAGTAAATATTACTTAATGTAAATTTAATGCTTGTGATGAATTTGTCAACATTGTTTAGGATTTCAAGGTGAAATTAAGTGTTCAGGTGAGCGCTAGACCTATCATATGTTTTGACCGACATATACATCAAACGTAACCTCATTTCTGCATGTAAAATTACCATAGGTTTCAGTGGAGTAAATATTACTTGGCATCAGACACTCTTAACTTTTTTTCTGATTATTACCTTCTAAATTGGGATGCGTCTAATGAATCGGAGCGTCTTATAAGCCGTGAAATACAGTATATTATACACACACACACTAAAAATATATATATATATATATATATATATATATATATATATATATATATATATATATATATATATATATTATATATATATATATATGTCGTGCCGAATATGTAAAAACTGGTCAATTAGCAAGAACTCATTTAAAATTAAGTGCTTTTAAAAATTTTCTCTTACACGTTTAAAGATATTTTTTTTTCATTAATGTTAATGCAAAAATTTTTAATTTTACTCCAAAAGAATCTTAGAAAACTTACCTAACCTTATTTTAACAAGAGCAATTTATTTTAGCCTAACCCAACTAAATATATTTTAGATTTGTTTACAATAATTTAATACCAAACAAACACAGTGAAATATTTTTTTTTTGTTAGGTTCAGAATGATTTTGGCGAAATTATTGCATACACAAATTTTCACTTGTCCTATATGGCAAGATAAACGTTGCTATTTAAACCAAAATCGCAAGTTCTGCCTATTCGGCACGACATATATAAAATATATATATATATATATATATATATATATATATATATATATATATATAATATAATATATATATATATATATATATATATATATGTATATATATATATATATGTATATATATATATATATATATATATATATATATATATATATATATATATATATATATATATATATATATATATATATATATATATATATATATTCTTCTTTCTTTCTTTCAACATACCGGCCGTATCCCACCGAGGTGGGTGGCCCAAAAGAAAAAACTAAAGTTTCTCCTTTTAAAATTTAGTAATTTATACAGGAGAAGGGGTTACTAGCCCCTTGCTCCTGGCATTTCAGTCGCCTCTTACAACACGCATGGCTTACAGAGGAAGAATTCTGTTCCACTTCCCCATGGAGATAAGAGGAAATAAACAAGAACAAGAATTAGAAAGAAAATTGAAGAAAACCCAGAGGGGTGTGTATATATATGCTTGTACACGTATGTGTAGTGTGACCTAAGTGTAAGTAGAAGTAGCAAGACATACCTGTAATCTTGCATATTTATGATACAGACAAAAGACACCAGCAATCCTACCATCATGCAAAACAATTACAGGCTTTCGTTTTACACTCACTTGGCAGGACGGTAGTACCTCCCTGGGTGGTTGCTGTCTACCAACCTACTACCTATAATATATATATATATATATATATATATATATATATTATATATATATTATATATTATATATATATATATATATATATATATATACAAGAATAGCCATGGGGATGGAAATATTTAGCTCAAGATCTTCACATGCCTCCGTGCATCTTCAGGAGCTATGCGATGTTGTAAGAGCAGCAACAAGTGGAATGAGAGGAAGCTTCCTCAGAGTCAGGTAGCGTGGTGACACCAGCCAGCTTATCTATATCTAATCGTTGTCAACAAGTCGTGTAACATAAAAGACTATATTGTCCTAGTGAATACTACACATATAATACAACGAAATTACGTGTAAACCTTCTTATTAATAAAGGAGTTGAATGTGCTCATTGTCACCCTAAACTACCATACATTGAGGAAGGTTCTAGGTAGTGTCAAGTAAAATATCTTCATGTATTCCTAAATACTGTCTTCAAGTATCCACAGTAACAATTATTATGAATGTTCCTTGGTTATTCTTGAATCTTCCTTAGTATTCCGAATATTCTTTTATAACTTATTATCCTGACTGTTAGCGAATTTCCCGGTTATTCCTTATCACCTCCCAACAGCCTAACTCTCTTGGATTGCAATCACCTAAAGCTAGTTGCAAATCACCATGTTGCAATTGCTGATTCCAATCACCTAATCACTGGTACCTGTGCCCTTACACTGCCCTAATGCAGTTGTACCTAAATAGGCTTACTACTATTGGTTATACAGACCAATGGGCAGACACCTTCAACGTACAGGATAGATGCAGAGAACAGTCGTCTAACATCACTAAATCTTCATGAGGCCCCGTGTCATAATGAGCAATCCTGCGATTTTTCATAACACTGTTGCTTAAGGTTGTGCACAATAAACTCCACAAAATAGCTATCGAGTTTGTACAACCCATAACTTGAATAAGGCATTCCTATTTTCTTTCTAGAGCGCGGATTCAACTATGTTTCTTTCAATGATGGAACTGTTGGGTACAATGATCTGAGCATCAGCCCACCCCGGTGGGTAATTGCAAGAACTGACATGGATACAGATATAATTCGAATCCTGGCCCGTCCTGACTGAATACCGATGTTGAGCTAAACAGTACTCAATCAGGATGGGCCAGGAGTCGAATGCTATCTTCAACCATGTCAGCTCTTGCAGTCACCCACCGGAGTGGGCAGCTGCTCAGATCATCGTATCCAACTGTTCCGACATAGAAAGAAATATAATTGAATTCTCAATATTGAAATATTATAGGCATGCCTTGTATAATTCACGTTTTGGGTAAGAATTATAGGGAAAAGGTAAGAATTATAGGGAAATAAGTCTGTGTATTCCTGGTAAGGTGTATGGTAGAGTTATTATTGAACGAATTAAGAATAAGACATAGAGCAGGATCGCAGATGAACAAGGAGGCTTTAATGAGGGTAGAGCATGTGTAGACCAAGTGTTCACAGTGTAGCATATAAGTGAACAATATTTAGATAATGGTAAAGAGGTCTTTGTTGCATTTATGGATTTGAAAAAGGCAATGTGGAAGCAATGTGGCAGATGTTAACAGTGTATGGAATAAGGGGTAGGTTAATGAATGCAGTTAAGAGTTTTTACGAGGATAGGAGGGAGATTAGTTTCCTCTACAGAAGGCCTTAAGCAGGGAAATGCTGCAGTTACTTTTTCTCATGTGCTTTTGGGAGATTCTGAAGAGAAATTGCAGAGGTTGATGGACGAATTTGGGAGGGTATGTAAAAGAAGGAAATTAAAAGTGAACATTGGAAAGAGCAAAGTGATGGGGGTGACAACAAAAAATTAGGTAATGAAAGACTGAATAACAGTAGAGGAAGGGAGTATGGAGGAAGTGAATTTGTTCAGATGCTTGGGAGTGGACTTGTCAGCAGATGTGTCTATGAAAGACGAGGTTAGCCATAGAATTGAAGAGAGGGGAAAAAGGTTAGTGGTGCACCGAGGAGTCTGTGGAGACAAAGAACGTTATCCATGCAGGCAAAAAGGGAATGTATGAGAGAATAATAGTACCAGTGCTCTAATATGAGAGTGAAGAATGGGTTGTGAATGTTGCAGCAAGGAGGAGGCTGGAGGCTGTGGAGATGTCATTTCTAAGGGAAATGTGCTATGTGTTTATGAGATGGAAAGAAAAAAATACCAGCAATCCTGACTTTGTGGTACCTCACTGGGTGGCTGCTGGAACCATGGTCCTGGCAGACAGCGGGCTCAGAGGTGTACCAGGAATATATTACGGAAGATTGTACAGATAGCATTTCTGTGACTGGTGTTTACCACTGGCACCATCTGTGACCCAACTGCCTCTTCCCACAGTCCAAGAAGATTTCGTAATACAACTATTTTTAATCCCCTCAAAATCGGATCCGATTAAGAATCTGACCACCTTCTATCAACGCTAAGGGACTGACCACCGTCTATCAAGGCTAAGGGACTGACAACCTTCTATCAACGCTAAGGGACTGACAACCTTCTATCAACGCTAAGGGACTGGCCACCTTCTATCTACGCTAAGGGACTGACCACCTTCTATCAACGCTAAGGGAATGACCACCTTCTATCAACGCTAAGGGAATGACCACCTTCTATCAACGTTAAGGGAATGACCATCTTCTATCAAAGCTAAGGGAATGACCACCTTTTATCAACGCTAAGGGAATGACCACCTTCTATCAACGTTAAGGGAATGACCACCTTCTATCAACGCTAAGGGAATGACCACCTTCTATCAACGCTAAGGGAATGACCACCTTCTATCAACGCTAAGGGAATGACCACCTTCTATCAACGCTAAGGAACTGAGTACCTTCTATCAACGCTAAGGGAATGACCACCTTCTATCAACGCTAAGGGAATGACCACCTTCTATCAACGCTAAGGGAATGACCACCTTCTATCAACGCTAAGGGAATGACCACCTTCTATCAACGCTAAGGGAATGACCACCTTCTATCAACGCTAAGGGAATGACCACCTTCTATCAACGTTAAGGGAATGACCATCTTCTATCAAAGCTAAGGGAATGACCACCTTTTATCAACGCTAAGGGAATGACCACCTTCTATCAACGTTAAGGGAATGACCACCTTCTATCAACGCTAAGGGAATGACCACCTTCTATCAACGCTAAGGGAATGACCACCTTCTATCAACGCTAAGGGAATGACCACCTTCTATCAACGCTAAGGGAATGACCACCTTCTATCAACGCTAAGGGAATGACCACCTTCTATCAACGCTAAGGAACTGACCACCTTCTATCAACGCTAAGGGATTGACCACCTTCTATCAACGCTAAGGGACTGACCACCTTCTATCAACGCTAAGGGACTGACCACCTTCTATCAACGCTAAGGAACTGACCACCTTCTGTCAAGAATAAGAAACTGACCACCTTCTGCCAAGAATAAGGAACTGACCACCATCTGTCAAGAATAAGGAATTGACCACCTTCTGTCAAGAATAAAGAACTGACCACCATCTGTCAAGAATAAGGAACTGACCACCTTCTGTCAAGAATAAGGACTGACCACCTTCTGTCAAGAATAAGAAACTGACCACCTTCTGTCAAGAATAAGGAACTGACCACCTTCTGTCAAGAATAAGGACTGACCACCTTCTGTCAAGAATAAGGAACTGACCACCTTCTGTCAAGAATAAGGAACTGACCACCTTCTGTCAAGAATAAGGACTGACCACCTTCTGTCAAGAATAAGGAACTGACCACCTTCTGTCAAGAATAAGGAACTGACCACCTTCTGTCAAGACTAAAGAACTGACCACCTTCTGTCAAGAATAAAGAACTGACCACCTTCTGTCAAGAATAAAGAACTGACCACCTTCTGTCAAGAATAAGGACTGATCACCTTCTGTCAAGAATAAGGACTGACCACCTTCTGTCAAGAATAAGGACTGACCACCTTCTGTCAAGAATAAGGAACTGACCACCTTCTGTCAAGAATAAGGACTGACCACCTTCTGTCAAGAATAAGGACTGACCACCTTCTGTCAAGAATAAGGAACTGACCACCTTCTGTCAAGAATAAGGGACTGACCACCGTCTGTCAAGAATAAGGGAATGTACTTGACTGAAGATTCCTGCTGCGCTGGCTAAACGATCCGACAATAAAGATACCAAACTGCTGAACATGTCTTACTTATCAATCCGCATAGGTCATAAAGTAAGGGGGGAGGTCCCTCTTCAGAAGATCTTCAATAATATTAAAAAATGGTGAGGCAAGAGGAGGGACTGCAAGGAAATTTACGACAGTGGTAGTGCCATTGGTCACTGGTGACGACAAACACTACACTCGACCCTGGGCTGCCGTTGCAACATTCACATCAGCAATATATTACAATAAACGCAACCCTCGAGGTGAAATTTAACGCCGGGACAAATGCCTCTCTAAGAAGCCCGAGTAACAACATACACTGAAGGTGGCTGATAAAGACAGGGCTCAGATAGGCGATAGACAGAGATTGCCATTGCACGAATAGAGATAAACCGCATGTAAAAAAGTAGGCAATAGAGAAAGATAGCTCATATCAATAGACGATAGATGTAGATAGCCCGTAGGAAGACAAGTAGACGATATACAGAGATAGCACGTATACAAAAAGACAGATAGAAAGTTTGTTATAGAAAGACCTTGAGTTAGATTATGGGTTGAAGATAGACTATGCATCACAGATAGACAGTTATAGAAATGATATACGTTATAGATATTCTGTGAGTTAAAGGTATTTTGAGAGATATTAACAGTGAGTTTTAAGTAGCTCTTATGTTTAAGACAGTGTGTGGGTTATAGAGAGTGTGATGGTTATAGACAGTGTGTGGGTTATAGACAGTGTGTGTGGGTTACAGTGTGAGGGTTATAGACAGTGTGTGGGTTATAGACAGTGTGCGGGTTGTAGTGTGGGTTATAGATAGTGTGTGGGTTATAGACAGTGTGTGAGTTATAGATAGTATGTGGGTTATAGACAGTGTGTATGTTATAGACAGTGTGTGGGTTATAGATAGTGTGTGGGTTATAGACAGTGTGTGGATTATAGACAGTATGTGGGTTATAGTGTGTGGTCATAGACAGTGTGTGGGTTTATAGACAGTGTGTGGGTTATAGACATGTGTAGGTTATAGATAGTGTGTGGGTTATAGACAGTGTGTGGGTTATAGACAGTGTGTGGGTTATAGACAGTGTGATGGCTATAGACAGTGTGTGCGTTATAGACAGTGTGTGGGTTATAGACATTGTGTGGGTTATAGACAGTGTGTGGGTTATAGACAGTGTGTGGGTTATAGATAGTGTGTGGGTTATAGACAGTGCGTTGGTTATAGACAGTGTGTGGGTTATAGACAGTGTGTGGGTTATAGATAGTGTGTGGGTTATAGACAGTGTGTGGGTTATAGTGTGTGGGTTATAGACAATGTGTGGGTTATAGATAGTGTGTGGGTTATAGACAGTGTGTGGGTTATAGACAGTGTGTGGGTTATAGACAGTGTGTGGGTTACAGACAGTGTGTAGGTTATAGATAGTGTGTGGGTTATAGACAGTATGTGGGTCATAGATAGTGTGTGGGTCATATACAGTGTGTAGGTTATAGACAGTATGTGGGTTATAGACAGTGTGTGGGTTATAGAGAGTGTGTGGGTTATAGATAATGTGTGGGTTATAGACAGTGTGTGGGTTATAGATAGTGTGTGTTTTATAGACAGTGCTTCAGTGGTCAGTCGTCACGTGAGGTCACAGACCATGAGCTGCTTTGGGGATTAGTGTGGACGGTTACAAAGCATGGCTTGCTTCTGCAGTGTTTTAAAAATTGAGGTTGGAGAGTTGAAGGAGGAGGTCTTGCTTCTCCAGGAGGAGATTAGGAGGCTGAAGGTCCACCTCAATGGGTCTGGGAGAGAGTGTGAGGTGGCTGGAGTTGTGGGGAATGAGGCTTCTAGCAGTGAGATGCAGTTGTCTCTCGCTGTGAGGAGGCTGTAGTTGGGGAGGTAGTAACGGCTACCAGCAGTGAGATGCAGTCCAGCACCTGCTACAAGTGGCGAGTGGTTCACAGTAATGGGAGGCGCATCAGAGTAAGGAAAGTTAAGAGTGAAGATCTGAAGGTAGGAAATCGCTTCTCTGTTCTTCAGGATGAATGTACTTCAGTGGCCAGTGAAGGTAAGGGTACTACTGCCCCTGCTAATGGAGGTAAGCGCATTCTTGTGGTTGGTGACTCTCAGGTAAGATATATTGACCATGCTTTTTGTAATAGGAATAAGAAGATGAGAGATAGAGTGTGCTTCCCTGGAGCTGGTGTTGGGGACATTGTCAACAGGCTGGATAATATCATGTCAGGTAATGGGAACAAGCCCATTATCTGTCTCAGTGCTGGTGGAAATGATATTGGGAAGGGTAGGAGAGAAGAGCTGCTAGATAAGTACAGGTCAGCTAAAGATTTCATTAAGTCTAAGGGAGGGATCCCAATCATATGTAGCATCTTGCCTAGAAGGGGAGTAGGAAATGAATGGTTGTCTAGGGCAATTGGTGTAAATTGCTGGCTAGACAGATACTGCAAGGAACTTGCAATCCCATTCATTGACAACTGGAACAGCTTTTATGGCAAACATGATATGTATGCAAGGGATGGGGTACATCTCTCTGGGGCTGGGGTGGTAGCACTTGCAGACTCGATTGAGAAGGCCATTGGTGAAATGCCTATGATTTTAAACTGATGGAAGATAGAGGTATGGGTGTGTGTGGGAAACAAGCAGGTTGCAACACTTGGGTTGGAAACAGTAAATGTATAAAAGGCATTCAGCATGAAGTTATAAATAAAGACAATAGATCAGGTCAGCAAACAAAGGGGGACAGCAGAGGGCAGCAAGGGACTAGCTCCCTAAGGTTTACTATACTAATAGCAGGAGTGTAAGAAATAAGATAGATGAGCTAAGATTAATTGCAAGTGCAGGAAACATAGATATTATTGCTATAACAGAGACCTGGCTCAATCTGAAAGATAGAGAGATGCCTCTGAATGTTACATACAAGGCTATAAATTATTCCAACTGACAAGGTCAACAGGAAAGGTGGTGGAGTAGCGATGTATGTCAGAGACAATTTAAATTGTTGTGTTAGACAAGATATTAAATTAGAAGCGTCAGCCACTGAATCTGTTTGGTTACAGCTTCTCGAAGGCCGAGAAAAACTAATTTTGGGTGTGATTTACAGGGCCCCAAATCTTGATAGGGAGTGCAGTAAACTTCTATGGGACGAAATTCGTAAGGCATCTACATACGAAAATGTTGTGCTAATGGGAGATTTCAACTATAGACAGATTGACTGGAGCAATTTGACAGGAAATTTAGAGTCAGGTGACTTTCTTGATACGATCCATGATAGTTTTTTTAAAACAGTTTGTGACAGAGCAACTAGGGAAAATAACTCCTTGACTTGGTTCTTGCCAGTAGGGAAACACTAATTAATAATCTTGAGGTTAATGATGAGCTTGGGGAAAGTGATCACAAATCACTCAGTTTTAATATATCATGGAATTCCCCTAATAATGGCAATCAAGTCTCCGTCCCTGACTTTCGCTTGGCTGATTTCATAGGACTGAAAAATTACTTAGGTGGGCTGAACTGGAATGACCTGACTAAGGGTCAGGTAGGTGGTGATGGTTGCCGATATGATGCTTTCCAGGGCATAGTTGTAGCTGCTCAGTCAAATTATGTTCTAAATAGGGAAATCAGATCAAACAAAAATGATCCTAAATGGATGAAAAAATAGATTAAAATATCTGATTGGTCAAAAGAGAGGCATATATAGGCAAATCAAAAGAGGAGAGGGGCAATTAAGAAATCGATATATTCAGTTAAAGAGAGAAATAAAAAAGGGAATTAGAAAAGCCAAAAAGAGATTATGAGGTTAAAGTTGCAAGAGAATCGAAGACTAACCCAAAAGGATTCTTTCAGGTATACAGAAATAAGATCAGGGACAAGATAGGCCCACTCAAAAGTTCCTCGGGTCAGCTCACTGACAGTGATAAGGAAATGTGTAGAATTTTTAACACATACTTCCTCTCAGTTTTTACACAGGAGGATACCAGCGATATTCCAGTAATGATAAATTATGTAGAACAGGACGATAATAAACTGTGCACTATTAGGGTCACAAGTGACATGGTCCTTAGGCAAATAGATTAAATTAAAACCTAGCAAATCCCCAGGCCTGATGAACTGTATGCAAGGGTTCTAAAGGAATGTAAAGAGGAGCTTAGCACACCTTTGGCTAATCTTTTCAACATATCACTACAAACTGGCATGGTGCCAGATAAGTGGAAAATGGCAAATGTGATATCTATTTACAAAACAGGTGACAGGTTTCCCTTTGCTTCGAACTATAGACCAATAAGCCTAACCTCCATAGTGGGAAAATTTATGGAATCAATAATTGCCGAGGCAGTTCGTAGCCACCTTGAAAAGCATAAATTAATCAACGAATTTCAGCATGGTTTTACAAAGGGGCGTTCCTGCCTTACGAATTTATTAACTTTTTTCACTAAGGTATTTGAGGGAGGTAGATCATGGCAATGAATATGATATTGTGTATATGGACTTCAGTAAGGCTTTTGACAGGGTCCCACATCGAGGGACTTTGGGGAAAAAATTAAAGCACATGGAATAGGAGGAGAATTTTTTCCTGGATAGGGATGGTTGACAAATAGGCAGAGAGAGTTTGCTAAATGGGGGGAAATCGAGGGGGGGGAAGCTTCTGGCGGTTTTCCACAGGGGTCAGTTTTGGGGCCCCCCTTTGCTGTTCATAATTACAAAAAAACCTTTAGTGAGGGCATAAAGAGGACTTCGAATTTTGCCGATGCCAAAATAGGCCGCGAATTCTTTTGCGGGAAATTTCGAGCACCCCCAGGAAGATTTAAAATGACTGATGCGTGGTCGGAGAAGTGGCAGATCATTTTAATAAGACAAAGCAAGTTCTAAATTTGGAAGGAAAATAACCATGCCACATAAAAACTAAATAATGTGATTTAATATTACGGATTGCGAAAAAGATTTAGGAGTTTGGTTAGCAGTAATCTGAAACCCAAAGACAACAGTCAAAAGTGTTGAATAAAGCTAATAAAACCCTTTGGGTTTCATTCAAGAAGCAAAAAATAATGGAGTTCAGTTGTTTCTTCAACTTATACACCTTTGGTTGGGCCTATTTAGATTATGCTGCACAGTTTGGTCCCCGTATTCAGAATGGATTTAAATTCTCGGGAAAAAATGTAAAAAGGAGGGTGAAAAAGATAACCCCATGTTCAGAAACCTTCCTATGAGGATAGCAAAGGGGCCCCTAAAAACTGCACCCTAGGCGTAGAATTGGGGGGTTTGATTGGGTGTAAAAGGGAGAAGGAATAAAAAGGGGATGAAAAAGTGTGCTGAAAATTCTACCCTAAACAGGACTCGGGCAAGGGTTTTTTAAGCGGAAAAAAAATCAGATTCAGGGGTATGGAAAGTATGGTTTGGTAATGGTTGTGGATGAGTGGAACAAACTCCCAAGTACCGTTATAGAGGCCAAAAACGTTGTGTGCTTTAAAAATGGGTTGGACAAATACATGGTGATGTGGGTGGGTTTTTTTGAGTTAGACCTGTAGTTGTGCTACCAGGTCGGTTGCCGTGTTCCTCCCTTAATCAATGTGAACCCGACCTGATAGGTTTTGGGTGCATTGGCTTAAGCGGGAAAAACTTGGGCCCGCCTCGTGGGGCCGTAGGCCTTTGCAGTGTTTTTTTCGTTTTTGTTCTTATGGTTAGACAGTGTGTGGGTTACGATAGGTGTGGGTTTATAAGTTGGGGGTTATAGTGTGGGGGGGTTTTAAAATGTGTGTGGTTTGATAGTGTGTGGGTTATAGAAGTGTTGGGTTATAGATAGTGTGTGGTTTTGATAGTGTGTGGGTTATAGCGGTTGGGTTATAGATGTGTGGGGTTATAGACGTGAGGTGTTATAGACACTGTGTGGGTTATGACGTGTGTGGGTTTAACGGTGTGGGTTTAGACAGTGGGGGTTTTAGACGTGTGTAGGGTTTTGATAGTGGTGGGTTATAGAGTGTGTGGGTTTAGACGTATGTGGGTATAGATATGTGTGGGTCTATACAGTGTTAGGTTTAGACAGTGTGTGGGTTATAGTGTGAGGGTTATAGACGTTGGGGTTATAGACAGTTGTGGGTTATAGTAGTGGTGGGTTTTAGACAGTGTGTGGGTTTAGACAGTGTGTGCGTTAAGATAGTGGGGGTTATATCAGTTTGTGGTTTTTTGGGTGGGTTATTATGGGGGGGGGTTAAGGGGTGTGGGGTTTGATTGTGTTTGGTTATTGAAGTGTGTGGGTATGACAGGTGTCGGTTATAGAAAAAAGGGTGGGGTTTTTAGATAGTGTGTGGGTTGGGATTGTGGGGGGGTGGTTTAGAAAATGTGTGGGTTTTGATTTTTTGGGGTGGGTTATGACGTGTGTGGGTTATGATAAAGTGGGGTTATAATAGTGTGTGGGTTATAGATAGTGTGTGGGCTAAGATAGTGGGGGGTTATAGTGTGTGGGTTATAGATAGTGTGTGGGTTAAGATTGTGTGTGGGTTATATGTGTGGGTTTAATAGTGTGTGGGTTTAGATAGTGTGTGGGGTTTTAGATAGTGTGGGGTTATAGTGTGGAGTTTTAGATAGGGTGTGGGTTATACATGTGTGTGGGTTAATGTTGTGGTTATGAATTTTGTGGGGTTTTAGACGTTGTGGGTTTTGCAGTGTGTGGGTTTTTGGATAGTGTGTGGGTTAAGACGTGTGTGGGTTACAGGTGTGGGTTTTTAGAAATGTGTGGGTTATAGTAGTGTGTGGGTTTTTTGACAGTGTGTGGGTTTTAGCGTGTGTGGGTTTAGACAGTGTGTAGGTTATAGTATGTGTGGGTTTTGACGTTGTGGGTTATAGACAGTATGTGGGGTTTTAATAGTGTTGGGTCATTAAAATGTGTATTTTTAGACGTGTGTGGGTTTTTAGTGTGGGGGGTTTAGACAATATGTGGGTTTATTTCAGTGTGTGGGTTATAGTAGTGGGGGGGTTTTTGCAGTGGTGGGATGACAGGTGTGGGTTTAGATAAAGTGTGTTTTATATAAGTGCTTGGGTTATAGACAGGTGTGGGTTACAGATAGTGTGGGGTTATATCAGTATGTGGGTTAAGGTGTGTGGGGTTTAGATAGGTTGGGTTATAGACAGTGTGTGGGTTATGATAGTGTGTGGGGTTTTAGATGTGTGTGGGTTTTGACAGTGTGTGGGGTTTAGATAGTGTGTGGGTTTAGACGTGTGTGTGTTTAGATAGTGTTTGGGGGTTTTAGCAGTGTGTGGGTTTAGACGTGTGTGGGTTATGAGAGTGTGTGGGTTTAGCAGTGTGTGGGTTTTAGACGTGTATAGGTTATAGTAGGTGTGGGTTATAGCAGTGGTGGGTTTTTAGACGTATGGGGTCATGATAGTGGTGGGGGGTATACAGGTGTGGTTTATAGACAGTGTGTGGGGTTTTTAGTGTGGCTTTAAAGACAGTATGTGGGTTTAGACAGTGTGGGGTTATGATAGTGTGTGGGTTTTAGACTGTGTGTGTTTAACAGTGTGTGGGTTTAGATAGTGGGGGTTTAATAGTGTGTGCGTTATGACGTGTGTGGGTTATAGAAAGGTTTTGGGTTTTTAGATAGCGTTTTTGGCTTCAGATGTGTGTGGGTTATAGTGTGTGTGGGTTATGATTTGTGTGTGGGTTTTAGATATTTGGGGGGGGTTATAGCGGTGTGGGTTATAGATAAAGTGGGGTTATAGATGTGTGTGGGGTATGGATGTGTGTGATTATAGATAATGTGTGGGTTATAGATGTGTGGGGTTAAGACAGTTTTGTTGGGTTTTAGATAATGTGTGGGTTATAGATTGTGTGGGGTTATAGTAGTGTGTGGGTATAGATAGTGTGTGGGGTTTTAGATGTGTGTGGGTTTAGATGTGTGTGGGGTTTAGATAGTGTGGGGTTAGTGTGTGATTATGTTTGTGTGTGGGTTATACATAGTGTGTGGGTTATGGTTTTGAGTTATAGTTGTGTGTGGGTAATTATGACAGTGTGTGGGTTTAGATAGTGTGTGGGTTATAACAGTTTTGTGGTTATAGAAGTGTGTGGGTTATAGAAGTGTGTGGGTTTAGACAGTGTGGGGTTATAGGCAGTGTGTGGGTTATAGACGTGTGGGGTTTTTAGACAGTGAGTGGGTTTTAAAATAGTGTGTGGGTTATAGCGTGTGTGGGTTTTTAGCGTTGTGGGTCATTTAATTGTGGGTCAATCGTGTGTAGGTTATAGGGAAATGTGTGGGTTATGGGTGGGGTTTAGACAGTAGTGGGTTTGACAGTGTGGGGTTTAGATAGTGTGTGGGTTTTAGAAGTGTGTGGGTTATAGACAGTGGGGGATCAGATAGTGTTGGGTTAAAACAGTATGTGGGTTATAGTGTGTGGGTTATAGATAGTGGTGGGTTATAGGGGCAGTGTGTGGGTTTAGATAGCTGTGGGTTACAGTGTGTGTGGGGTTTAAAATAGTGTGTGGGTTAAGATAGTGTGTGGGTTATAGACATGGTGGGTTTTAGATAATGTTGTGGGTTATAGTAGTGTGTGGGCTTGGTAGTGTGTGGTTTGATAATGTTGGGTTTAGTAGTGTGTGGGTTATAGACGTGGTGGGTTTTAGATAATGGTGGGTTATGATAGTGTGTAGGGTTTTAGATTGTGTGGGCTATAGTGTGTGTGGGTTATAGATGTGGTGGGGTTATAGAGAGTGTGTGGGTTATAGATAGGGTTTTGGGTTATAGTGTGTGAGTTTTTAGTAGGGTGGGGTTTTTATGTGTGTGGGTTATAGTGTGGGAGTTTTTGATAGTGTGTGGGTTACAGACAGTGTGTGGGTTTTTTAGCAGTCTTGGTTTGTGACGTTGTGGGTTTAGTGTGTGGGTTATAGACAGTGTGTGGGTTTAGCCATTTTGTGGGTTATATACGTGTGTGGGTTATAGACAGTGTTGGGGGGTTTTAGATAGTGCGGGGTTTTGACGTGTGGGGTTTTTTAGACAGTGTGGTGGGGATAGACGTGGTGTGGGGTTTTAGATAGTGTGTGGGTTTTGGACAGTGTGTGGGTTTTTGATGGTGTGGGTTTTAGACAGTGTGTGGGTTTTAGTGTGTGGGTTATGATAGTGTGGGTTATAGATAGGTGGGGTTTAGTGTGTGGGCTATATATAGTGTGTGGGCTTAGATGTGTGGGGGCTTTTGGATAGTGTGTGGTTTGATAATGTGTGGGTTATAATGTTGTGGGTTATAGACAGTGTGTGGGTTTTATAATGTTGGTTAAGATATTGTGTGGGTTATAGGGGGGTTATAGATAGTGTGGGGTTATAGATAAGTGGGGTTAAGATAGTGTGTGGGTTATGTATGTGTGGGTTTTTGATAGTGTGTGAGTTATAGATAGGGGGTGGGGTTTTACATAGTGTGTGGGCTATGATAGTGGGGGTTATAGATAGTGCGTGGGTTTTATGTAGTGTGGACTGTGTGTGTGGGCATAGATATGTGTGGGTTATATGTAGGTGGGCAAATACCCTGACGGAACGATACACAAAAACTTTCCCCATGGAAGGAAGAGTTACGACGACGTTTTTGGTCCGACTTTGGGCCATTTTCAAAGTCACACTGACAGGGTGTGAGATGACAGTGTGGGGTTTTATTATGAGTTAAAATTTGGTGGGTTTTAGTATATGAGTTATACTTAATGGGGTTTAGATAGTGTGTGGGTTTTTTACATAGTGTGGGGGGAAGATAGGCGTGGGTTATCATAGTGTGGGGTTTTAGAGTGGAGGTTAAGTAAATCATGGATATAGATCCACGGACTTGATGGCTTTTTGAGATTGGAAAAAGGGGTATGTAGTTTTTAGGGATCATCAGCCTTGAGTTATAGTCAAAACCTGGGTCCGCTTGGGGGGTTAAAAATCAGCTAGGGTTTAAATATCAATCATGGGTTAAATTAGCCCCTAGTGGTGTATCAGCCCTTGGTTAGTTTTGGGGTTAAAGTAAATCATATAACAATGAACAAGAACATGTGCGGAACTCTGATGGGCATTTTTCCGAAATGTTTTTGCCAAGCCAGGTTTTTCAGTGAATAAAAAGGGGGACTAAAAATGGAGACAACGAATGGTGGAGAGGCGAAGGTGATGTGATCGTCTCTCAACCTTTAAGTGTTCTGAAGCGGTCTCTCTAACCTTGAGAAACCTCCGCTTCACGCTCTCGTTTAAAAATAGGTTGATAAATCATGGGGGGGTGGTGCAAAAAGGGTTAAAAACCGACAAGATAAAATTAAGACACATGTGCAACTTTGGGGGTATTTTTTTTAGACGTTTCGCCATCCAGGGCTTTATCAATAAGATTCTGGACTACTTGGACGAAAGAGTGGGGTTGGGGTGTGAGAGGGACCTGATTAATTGTCTACGGGGGTCATTTTTGAAAATTTTCCTTTAAAGTGAATGTGACCTGCCCTGATGGGGGGGTGCACGGTTTAAAGCCGGCAGGAGACTTGGACCTCCCTCGCAGGGGCCAGTGGGCCTGCTGCAGTGTTCCTTCTTTTTATATTTTATGCTCTTATTGTATACCTTTAAATATAAAAAGGGCCATGAGGCACACCAAACCAGGGTTTTTATACGTAATGTGTAATTTTATATATATATATATAAAATTTTTTAAAAATAATATTTTTAAATTATATATATTTAATATATAAAATTTTAAATATATATATTATTGCAAACACCCTCTGAAAGAAAAGAAAAATTCCAAGCGCTTTCGTGACTACCCCACATTACAAGGAACCCCATATTTCCCTTGATAAGGGAAAAGAGTCACGAAAGCGCTTGGGAATTTTTCATTTTTTCAGAGTGGTTGTTTTGTATTCTGAAATCCCCTGTTTACTGTGATCTTTTTGCATATATATATTTTTTAAATATTATATATATATTATTTATATATATAATATTAATATATATATATATATATATATATATTATATATATATGTCGTGGAATAGGCAAAAAATTTTGCGTCTTGGCTTAAACGCAACATATCTTGAAAGTTAAGAACATGTGAAACATCTGGATATCTTAACTGTAGTACCCGACGTTGCACATGTTCTTAACTTTATATTGTCGGTATTTTATACGTTTCTTGCACAACGCTCATTTTGCTATATAGGACAAGTGAAAATTTGTGTTGCAATAATTTGCCAATAATTTTTTCTTTCTTTCTTTCTTTTTTAATCTGAACCTAACGAAAAAGAATATTTCACGAGTTTGTTTAGTATTAAATTATTAAAAAAAATCAAAAGTGTATTTAGGGGTTGGGCAAAAATAAATTGCTCTTGTTTAAAAAGGTTGGGTAAGATTCTAAGTTTCTTTGGTAAAAAATTATTAATTTTTCTTTAAAACATTAATAAAAAAAAAATATACTTTAAACGAAAAAAGAAAAAAATTTCAGAAAGGATTTTTAATTTTAAAGGTTCTTGCTAATTGACCATTTACATATTCGGCAACACAAACACACAAACACAACACACACACATTAAACCATACCCCGGCTGGGCCCAAAAACCCCGCGGTCATAGAGCCAAAAAACCCGCCCGTCGCGTTACCCACAGACCAGGGAGCCCAAAAAAAGTTCATCCAAATAGGTTATTTCTACACCATGGGAAATTTGCACAGGACCTCTGTGCCACAAATGCAAGTTTTTACAGAGAATCTCCGCTAGGTGGCCGTGACAAACTCTGCTCAAGCCCCTTTCACTGCCGTCAACATGATCACGAAATCGTAATGACACGATTGCAAAAAAAACCCATACCCCCGGGCCCGGGATTGAACCCGGGTCAGAGAGTCTCAAAGAGCCCGGGCTTTTTGCCACTAGACCAGCTAGCGGGAAAAATTCGCTGAAAAAAACTGTATTTGTGGTAAAGTGGTCCCTGTGTAACCTTCCATGGTGTGAAATTCCTGTTGGACGAATTTATTGTGGCTAGGGGTTTAGTGGAAAACGCGATGGGCTGGAGTTTTGGGGACTCTCGACCCGGGTTCAACCCCCGGGCCCGGGGGTATGGTTTGTTTGCAATGGCCTTACGATTTCGTGGACACCACACACACAACAGAATGGTAAAAAAATAACTAAACCACACACAACACACAACACACACCCCAAAACATATTATATTATATATATTTATATTATTTATATTATATTATATATAATATATATTATTAATATATATTATATATATCTTCCCCAGGTGCCAGATAACCACTGTGATGGATATGGGGGGGCAGCGGCCCTCCAGCAGCAACAACCTGGTTGACCGCAAACACCAGACGAGCCGGGTTTTTATGGCCGGGGTCTAAAATAACTCTCGGAACTCCAAAGGAAAAAGGTCAAAAATAGACAGACCTGGGTTTAACGATGATGGAGGGCGGAATACTAAATTTTGCAAAAATGGTATAAAAATACCGACAAGAAAAAAATTTTTTTTTTTTTGTCGGTATTGATCCATTCTTACAAATTTGGGTCAGACACTGCAACAAATGGAATTTTGTTTCTGAGGACTGACTAACCTTCACGCACGCAACTACTATAAAACTAACCCTCTTTTTGGGGAAAGGGACTACTTCCACTGGGGAATCCCCCTACCAGGACTTGCCCTCGCTGTCACCTGACGTTACTATATAAAAGGGCCCGGTCCCTTTTGCTTCAGAATCTCCCCGCTATGGTGCTCTTCCCTACCCGATTGAGGGACTGATTACCTATCTTCTGTAATAGTCCTCTGCTTCAAGTTTGTCCTAGAATTTGTTTGATAAAGCCACTGGATGGCCCAAACGTTACAATAAGAACCCCGTGTTGCACAGTGTCTTTAAATTTTTTTTGGAAACAGATAGATGTTGAGTACTCATGCAACTTATGGGAATTTTTTAAGGAAACGTTTCGTTACACACGGCTTCTTCAGTCCAAAACAAGCAGAGAGATAAGGAAGAAAAAATTGTTTGGGAAGGTAATCGTCCCCCCCCGGAGTCGATGTGTTCAATCCATAATCCCTATTTTACATCGTGGCCTGGTTGGTTCAGGACACCAAACCATCCCTTAGTACCGTCTTTACCTGACACCCAATCTCTTAATAATTTTGCCCGTTTTTCTTCTGAAACACTAATAAAATCTTGTCCTTTACTTACACAATTCTTAATAAAATGGGGTTTGGGGGCGTAACCCATTTCCCGGTTTGCTCTCATGAATTTCAAAGTAAGGTTTTTTATGCGCTGTTTGCCCGCGGTTTTCCCGGGGGTTTTCATAATAATTTGCTTTAAACGATGTTCGCGTGCCTCAGGGTGTCTGCTTGCTTTTTTGTAGTGCTAAAATTTGGTGCGTGAGTAATTGAGTGTGTGGGTTTAGTGCGTTCGTTACTCCACTTCTCATAACTGTCGCTTGCTTTTAGTATGATTACAAGCCGTCACCTACGTTTTTTCAGGTAGCTGTGTGGTGCAGAGCTTCCGGTGGAGTGGGGGGGAGAAGCAGGGGGGGGTAAGGGAAAATTGGGTAACGCGTGTGGTCATGTGACCCGGGTAACCTAGGTCAACCTTCATTTTTAAATGGTCTGGGGAGGGGGAAAGGGCCCGGAAGGGTCAGCCAGGTCACTGAGACGTGATTGTGGGGGGGGGTGAGGAAGGGGGGTCAAGGTTATGACCCTTGGGACCTCACCTTTACCTCAGATGCTAACTCTTCATACCTCACAATTATAAGCGTTTTCGTTTACTTGCGCAAGTTTTTGTCTCTAATTGGGATTAAGATAGGCGTTAACTTCACCTTAAGGAAGACGACCCCTTTCCAAAAAAAAAAGTTAGAAGTGCTAACATGCGGGTGTCCCCCACTGTAAGCTGACAACGAAAAAAAATTCGAAATATCTGCAGAAACAGTAATGACCCCTTAAGAATTGGAGTAGTATAGTGGGGGTTGAGGAGGGGGAGGGGGAGTAAGGGGGGGTTTGGGGGGGGAGGGGAGAGGGAAGGGGGTTTTGGGGGGGGGGGTAAAAGGGGGGCGTCCGCGGGAGCAGGTCGGGGGCATAGTTGCTGCAGCCGCCCGTTGACAGAGTCTGCCTCGCGGGAAAAGAATCAAACCTCGGGAGAGTTCATACCCACCACGTCTTTCTAACCCCAGTGGGGGGGCAACAATGTCTGCCAGGGGGAAATGGGTTCCCCAAAAACAGCTTCCTGAAAAACCCCCTGTGGTGCTCCCAGAGCAGGAGGTGCTCAACTCTCCAAGAAAGCTGCACCACAGGGGGGCCCTCACCCGCGGTGGATCAGGTAAGTCCAACTCTAAGCTTCGACAAGGATTTTCCCGAGTGAGTTATGGTGAGAGTACCTAATTTACAGAAATCATACTTAAATACCATGAATAATCAGGCGTTGTTTCAAATCCCAAAGTAATTACATGTGGCAAAACGCAGTACAGAAGTTATTTGTCACCATGAAAAAGAAGCAACCCAGTTCGAATTTAAATATTATATTTGTTGTTATCCAGTATATGAAGACTTTCGCAATGAGACACTTGCGCAACATTATGGGAATTTTTCTTGCGGAAATGTTTCGCCAGCCAGTGGCTTCTACAGTCCATTACAGAGAAGAACTGTGGAAGTTGAGTAATCTTAAGCAATTAGTCCCTCAGCCTGGAGTCGATGTGTTCAGTCTATCAGTGAACTGAATAAATCGACTCAGGTTGAGAGACTGATTACCTCGATGGTATAAACCTTGGTAATAAATACCGACAAGTTGGTTTAGAAAGACACGTAAGCAAACACTATAACATATTTATTAGAAAACGTTTTCTAATAAATATATTATAGTGTTTGCTTACATGTCTTTCTAAACCAACTGATTACCTCAAACTCATAATCTTTCACCGTTCTTCTCTGTAATGGACTGAAGAAGCCACAGGCTGGCGAAACTTTTCCGTAATAAAGATTCGCAAATGTTGCACTAGTGTCTCATTCTTCTTGTCACTTTACTAAACCACTGACATCAACTTAATAAAGCTTCCCATACGTTGCATTAGTGTCTCAATCTTCAACTTGTCGGTTTTTCAAACCTTTCATCACGACATCAACTTAGACTTGTGTTCATCTGTGTGATTAGTTATGCTGAAAGTTTTAACCGCAAGTAAAGTTGGTGAGGAAGATCCTCGGGAGTGAGACTCCTCAGTGACACACGAGGGAGTCTCAGCAACTTGTGAACCCATGAAGGTTTACAAAACATCATATAGGAGCACTGCAGCAGGCCTACTGGCCCATGTTAGCCAGGTCCAACTCGCTTACTGATCAAACACTAGAACAGAGTTTGATAAGATAAGATTTTGTCCTAATTTTTAACCCCGGAGGGTTAGCCACCCAGGATAATCTACTCTCCTTTCTGTTAGTGTGACTTTGTAAATGGTCCAAGTCGGACCGAAAACATCGTCGTAAGTTCCCCTCTCCTACCTGCAGGGTATTCCAGGGATCAACGCCCCCGCGGCCTGGTCCATGGTCCATGACCAGGCCTCCCGGTGGATCAGGGCCTGTTCAACCAGGCTGTTACTGCTGGCCGCACGTAGTCCAACGTACGGACCACAGCCCGGCTGATCCGGCACCAATTTTGAGTATCAGTCCAGCTTCCTCTTGAAGGCAGCCAGGGGTCTATTGGTAATTCCTCTTATGCTTGGTGGGAGGCTGTTGAACAGTCTTGGGCCCCGGACACTTATGATGTTTTCTCTTAGTGTATATGTGGTGGGTTATTTGTGTATAGGCAGTGAGTCATCGAGACCGACTTATTTCCTATGGAGCCCTCAATCTTGTCCCCCTGGATGCGACCCACACCAGGCGACCAACACCCAGGTACCTACTTGCTGGGTGAACGGGGACAGCAGGTGTAAGGAAACACGGCCAGTGTTTCACCCTTGTCGGGGATCGAACCACGGACACTGTGAGAGCGTTGCCTACCAGGCCACGGGACGTGTTGCACATGTATGTATGGTATGTAATACCGACAAGTTGAAGAATTAGACACTTGTTCAACATCTGGATAACTTTATTGTAGAAGTTTCACCATCCAGTGGCTTTATCAGTACAAACTCAATGATATAACTGGAAGACAGTAGACACGGGACGTGTCTTTTTGAAGACTTTGTCGGTATGTTACATAGATTTATACCACACACTGGTATAAACCTTGGTAATAAATACCGACAAGTTGGTTTAGAAAGACACGTAAGCAAACACTATAACATATTTATTAGAAAACGTTTCGGTCCTGGGACCTTGATCACTTCTGATCAAGGTCCCAGGACCGAAACGTTTTCTAATAAATATGTTATAGTGTTTGCTTACGTGTCTTTCTAAACCATACCACACACTCCCAAACTTGAAAGACCTCGTAAATTCAGACTCGCTCCTAGTGATCATTGCTGTTTCTAGCATGTGCCAGCAGTCCTACTGTAGTGTTCCTTAATTTTTGAGAGAGAGAGAGAGAGAGAGAGAGCGCGAGCGAGCGAGATGACCGACCGGCCGGCCGACCTGCATGAGTTTGTTCTTTGCGTTGTGAGGTAAGACACATATGCAACAGTTAGACAACTTTATTCCGAAACGTTTCGCCTACACAGTAGGCTTCTTCAGTCGAATACAGAAAGTAGGCAGGAACAGCAGAGATGTGAAGACGATGTAATCAGTCCATCACCCTTAAAGTCGTAGAATTTGAGGTTGTCAGTCCCTCGGCCTGGAGAAGTTCAGTTCCATAGTCTTACCTAACAACCTGTCGGTATTGTATACCATTTTGATGTTCATCTTGTCAGACACTGCAACACGTGGCATCTTGGTACAGAAAACACCTTGGACAAATTTTCCAAGTGAGAAGTGTTGGATCTGAGAGGGACATGACCTCTCAGTGGCCTCTCACTACTACTACTACTACTACTACTACTACTACCCTGCACCTCTCCTTCCGACAGTATTTAAGTCTCCGCACTGTCGCTTGATCTTCAGATAGTTCCTGACTATGGAACTGAACTTCTCCAGGCCGAGGGACTGACAACCTCAAATTCTACGACTTTAAGGGTGATGGACTGATTACATCGTCTTCACATCTCTACTGTTCCTGCCTACTTTCTGTATTCGACTGAAGAAGCCTACTGTGTAGGCGAAACGTTTCGGAATAAAGTTGTCTAACTGTTGCATATGTGTCTTACCTAACAACCTGTCGGTATTGTATACCATTTTGATGTTCATCTTTGCGTTGTGTTGCAGAGATCGGTTCACTCCCACTCGTGTACCTGCTAAACCTATTTTTAGTGCATTTAAATCCATTCTATAATACAGTGACCAAAATTGTGCAACATAATCTAAATGAGGCCTAACCAATGATATAAACAGCTTAAGAATAATCTGAGGACTTACGTTATTTATACTTCATGATATGAAGCTAAGAATTCTGGTAGGCCTAAACCCGGATATG
>NC_069419.1:55296265-55341265 GCF_026875155.1 Cherax quadricarinatus
ATTTTTAAATACCTATTTTCCCACTTATACATTCGATCAGGTCCCCCCTCTTTCTTGTCTAAACAAGTAATGTAATTAAGAGTCTTCAATTTTTCTTCAAAAGGAAGATTTCAAAGCTATGTTTTAATTTGTCATCCTACGTGAATGTTTTCTAACGAATTTATGTCCATTCCGTAATATGGAGACCAGAATTGAGCTGCATAATCTAGGTGAGGCCTTACTAATGATGTATAAAGCTGCAGTATGACCTCTGGACTTCTGTTGCTTACACTTCTTGATATAAATCCCAGTAATCTATTTGCCTTATTACGTACGCTTAGGCATTGCTGTCTTGAACATTAAAATGGTATAAAATACCGACAGATTGTTAGGTAAGACACATATGCAACAGTTAGGTATCTTTATTTCGAAACGTTTCGCCTACACAGTAGGCTTCTTCAGTCGAGTACAGAAAAGTTGATAGAAGCAGAAGATACTTGAAGACGATGTAATCAGTCCATCACCCTTAAAGTTTTAAGGTGGTCAGTCCCTCAGTCTGGAGAAGAGCATTGTTCCGTTGTTCGAAACAATATGAAGTTGAAGTGACAGAATGGGGCCTTTTATAGTGCCAGGAGGTGAGACGTAGGTTGCTTTGGGAGGGCAGGTCCCTCTCAAACCCAGCCGTTCTCATTATTAGAGGTTGTCGAAGTTGGTCTGTACCAAGATACCCTTGTGTAGCAGTGTCTGACAGATTGAACATTAAAATGGTATAAAATACCGACAGATTGTTAGGTAAGACACATATGCAACAGTTAGGTATCTTTAGGCCTCTTGTGAATCCATGCTGAGTATCATTAATCAAGCTATGCTTCTTTGCAAAAGCTTTCGAAGAATTATGCCATGTGGTAATTGCACACAAAATGGATGCAGAGGGAATAACTGGGAAGGTGGGCAGATCGATATTCAACTTTCTAACAAATAAAACCCAATAAGTAATTAACAGAGTGAAATCAGGGACTACTACAGTGAAACGTTCTGTCCCCCAAGGCGTGCTACTCGCGCTACCTATCTTTCTCATTTTTGTATAAGAACATAAGAAAATAAGAAACAAAGAACACTGCAGCAGGCCTACTGTCCCATGCGAGGCAGGTCCAAGTCTGTGATGAATGGTTTTGAAAACCGACAAGTTGAAGAATTGAGACACTTATGCAACACATGGGAACCTTGTAGGAAGTGCAGCATATGGCCAGAGAGGTGGCTTATATACTGCGGTGAGATGACTTGAAGCAGGAGGAGGCGGGATCACAGTGGGACCTGCCACTAGTGTAAGTAGGTCGTCGTCCAAAGGTTGGACAAGCGTTGAAGTCTTTGTACCAAGATCCCATGATGTTGCAGTGTCTGACAGATGTGATGAATGGTTTTGAAAACCGACAAGTTGAAGAATTGAGACACTTATGCAACACATGGGAATCTTTATTGAAGAAACGTTTCGCCACACAGTGGCTTCATCAGTCCAATACAAAGTAGAAGTGGGTAAGAAGAGTAGAAGTTTGAGGTAATCAGTCCCTCAACCTGGATTCGATGTGTTCAGTCCATCACTCTTGTAGGAAGTGCAGCATAGGGCCAGAGAGGTGGCTTATATACTGCGGTGAGATGACTTGAAGCTGCACTTCCTACAAGGTTCCCATGTGTTGCATAAGTGTCTCAATTCTTCAACTTGTCGGTTTTCAAAACCATTCATCACATCTGTCAGACACTGCAACATCATGGGATCTTGGTACAAAGACTTCAACGCTTGCCCAACCTTTGGACGACGACCTACTTACACTAGTGGCAGGTCCCACTGTGATCCCGCCTCCTCCTGCTTCAAGTCATCTCACCGCAGTATATAAGCCACCTCTCTGGCCCTATGCTGCACTTCCTACAAGGTTCCCATGTGTTGCATAAGTGTCTCAATTCTTCAGGTCCAAGTCTGTTTATACCAGGTCCAAGTCTCCTACCAGCTTAAGCCAGTGGCCCAACCTAGTCAGGTCAGGTCACATTCACTTAAGGAAGGAACACGGCAACTGACCTAGTAACACAAGCTAATCAGGTCCAACTCACACCCACCCACACATGTATTTATCTAACATTTTTAAAACTATACAACGTTTTACCCTCAATAACTGTACTCGGGAGTTTGTTCCACTCATCCACAACTATTACCAAACCAGTGTTTTCCTATATCCTTCCTGAATCTGATTTTTTCCAACTTAAAACTATTGCTACGAGTCCTGTCTAGGCTAGATATTTTTATGTGATGAATGGTTTGAAAAACCGACAAGTTGAAGATTGAGACACTTACGCCACTGTGTGGCGAAACGTTTCCTGAATAAAGATTTCCATATGCTGCATAAGTGTCTCAATCTTCAACTTGTCGGTTTTTCAAACCATTCATCACAACTGTCGGACACTGCAGCATCATGGGATCTTGTTACAAAGAATTCTTCAACACTTGTTCAACCTTTGGACGAAGACCTACTTCGACTAGTGGATGGTACCACTTTGACCCCGCCTCCATCTGCTTCACGTCACCTCACTACAGTATATAAGCCACGTCTACGGCCCTATGCTGTACATTCTACAAGATTGATGGACTGAACACATCGACTCCAGGTTGAGGGACTGATTACCTCATTCTCCTCCTCTCCTTACGCCTTCCTCTTTGTATTGGACTGAAGAAGCCACTGTGTGGCGAAACGAATAGATATTTTTAGCCTGCTATTTACATCCCCTTTCTTTATTCCTGTCTTCCATTTATACACCTCAATCATATTCTCCCATAATTCTACGTCTTTCTAGAGAATGCAGATTCAGGGCCCTCAGTCTATCCTCATAGGAAAGATTTCTGATACAGAGGATCAACTCTATCATCCTCCTTTGTAAGTTTTCCAGAGCATTTGTATCCATTCTGTAATACAGTGACCAAAACTGTGCAGCATAGTCTAAATGAGGCCTAACCAAGGTTATATAGAGTTGAACAACCTGAGGACTTCTATTATTTATGCTTCTTGATATGAAGCCAAGGTTTCTGTTAGCTTTATTGCGAACACTTATGCACTGCTGTCTTGGTTTCAGATTACTGCTAACCAAAACCCCTAAATCTTTTTCGCAATCTGTATAAAATTGAGATCTACATTATTTAGTTTAAATGTGGAATGGTTATTTTCCTGTCCAACATATAGACTTTGCATTTATCTATATTAAACTGCATCTGCCACTTCTCCGACCACTGCATCAGTATATTCAAATCTTCCTGGAATGCTCTAATGTCCTCGTCAGAATGAATTCGACGGCCTATTTTGGTGTCATCGGCAAACTTGTTTATGTCGCTCTTTATGCCCTCTATCAATATCGTTTATGCAGATTGTGAACAGCAGGGGGCCCAACACTGACCCCTGTGGAGCACTGCTCGTGACGCTTTCCCACTGTGATTTCTCCCCATTTATGCAAACTCTCTGCTGCCTATTTGTCAAGCATGCCTCTATCCAGGAAAACAATTTCTTCTTCTATTCCATGTGCCTTAATTTTCTTCAATAGTCTCTGATGTGGGACCCTCTCCCACATAAATATCATATTCATTACCATGGTCTACCTCCTCAAATACCTTAGTGAAAAAAATTAATAAATTCGTAAGGCAGAAACGCCTCTTTGTAAAACCATGCTGAGATTTGTTGATTAATTTATGCTTTTCAAGGTGGCTACGAACTGCCTCGGCAATTAGTAATTCCATAAATTTTCCCACTATGGAGGTTAGGCTTATTGGTCTATAGTTCGAAGCTAAGGACCTGTCACCTGCTTTGAAAATAGGTATCACATTTGCCATTTTCCACTTATCTGGCACCATGCCAGTTTGTAGTGATATGTTGAAAAGATTAGCCAAAGGTTTGCTAAGTTCCTCTTTACATTCCTCTAGAACCCTTGCATACAGTTCATCCTTTACTGATATTAGAACTTATACGACATTCTGACAAATTTCAGTTACTACGTCACGGAAGAATAGAGGAAATAAACAAGATCGGGATAAAAGATAAACTTAAACCACTAGGTAACTATAAGTCAAATGTGAGAGACCAAGAAGACATAATGCCAATGAACACAATTTTATTATCATAACTGCAAGAATAATAGGCTGAATTACAAGAACCTTCGAAACAAGAGATACAAAGCCATTTGTGATGAATGGTTTGAAAAACCGACAAGTTGAAGATTGAGACACTTATGTAGCATATGGGAAATAATACCGACAATACACGACTATGGTGCTGTTCGCACCTACTCCTAGGTTGAGGGACTGATTACCTCATCTTCTGTACATAGTTCTACTGTCTTCAAGTTATGTCCTAGAATTTGTATTGATAAAGCCACTGGTTGAGCATATGGGAATCTTTATTCAGGAAACGTTTCGCCACACAGTGGCTTCATCAGTCCAATACAAAGAGGAAGGCGTAAGGAGAGGAGGAGTATGAGGTAATCAGTCCCTCAGCCTGGAGTCGATGTGATCAGTCCATCAATCTTGTAGAATGTACAGCATAGATCCGTAGACGTGGCTTATATACTGTAGTGAGGTGAGGTGAAGCAGGTGGAGGCGGGGTCATAGTGGTACCATCCACTAGTCGAAGTAGGTCTTCGTCCAAAGGTTGAACAAGTGTTGAAGAATTCTTTGTAACAAGATCCCATGATGCTGCAGTGTCTGACAGTTGTGATGAGTGGTTCGAAAAACCGACAAGTTGAAGATTGAGACACTTGTGCAGCAAAGAATTCTTCAACACTTGTTCAACCTTTGGACGAAGACCTACTTCGACTAGTGGATGGTACCACTATGACCCCGCCTCCGCCTGCTTCACCTCACCTCACTACAACATATAAGCCACGTCTACGGCCCTATGTAGAAAAAGACACTTATGTACAGTTCAGGACATTTATTAAAGGAAACGTTTCGCCACGAGTGGCTTCTTCAGTCCCAATACAGAGAAAACTAAGAAAAACGCATATCTATAGTGGCAGGAGTCAGGTGAAGTGACGCGTGGGTAGAGGTGGTAGTAGTAGTAGTAGTAGTGGAACTAAGGAGGTGATGTTTCTGGGGAGGGAGCTGCTGGCATCATGTAACACCAGTTCCCAGGATGGGTAATATCCTCTTGCTTAGTAATTTTGAAATACTGTAACTACCGGATTTTTGCTTTATAGTGTTACTGACAGAAATTAGTGCAGCTTCAATGCATTTTCTCCGTCTTAAGTCGTCTTCTTTAATAACTAATTTAGCTTCATTGAATTTCATGAGACGATGTTGGACACCTCATGAAATTCAATGAAGCTAAACTAGTTATTAAAGAAGACGACTTAAGACGGAGAAAATGCATTGAAGCTGCACTAATTTCTGTCAGTAACACTATAAAGCAAAAATCCGGTAGTTACAGTATTTCAAAATTACTAAGCAAGAGGATATTACCCATCCTTGGAACTGGTGTTACATGATGCCAGCAGCTCCCTCCCCAGAAACATCACCTCCTTAGTTCCACTACTACTACTACTACCACCTCTACCCACGCTTCACCTCACCTGACTCCCGCCACTATATATATGTGTGTTTTCTTAGTTTTCTCTGTATTAGGACTGAAGAAGCCACTCGTGGCGAAACGTTTCCTTTAATAAATGTTCTGAACTGTACATAAGTGTCTTTTTCCACATCTTGTCGGTATCACCATACCATTTCCTCTACGGCCCTATGCTGTACATTCTACAAGATTGATGGACTGAACACATCGACTCCAGGTTGAGGGACTGATTACCTCATTCTCCTCCTCTCCTTACGCCTTCCTCTTTGTATTGGACTGATGAAGCCACTGTGTGGCGAAACGTTTCCTGAATAAAGATTCCCATATGCTGCACAAGTGTCTCAATCTTCATACAAAGCCAATGATGATACTCCTCGGCTTACTCGTTCTCTCAGTTATGGAATATTGTTATGCATTAACTGTCCCCTTCAAGGCAAATGAAATTGTAGATGAATGGTTCAGAGAACCGACACGTTGATAAATTAGACATGTGCAACTCTTGGGTATCTTTATTGAGGAAACGTTTCGCCACACAGTGGCTTCATCAGTCCATACAAAGGAGAGATAATCTTGAACAGGAGGAGAATGAGGTAATCAGTCCCTCAACCTTGAGACGATGTGGTCAGTCCGTCAGTCTTAAATAGAATACGGTATATGTGACACCACCTACATCTGCTGCACCTCTCCTGCTTACGGTTTATAAGCTGCTTCTCCGCACATATGCCGCATTCTATTCAAGATTGATGGACTGACCACATCGACTCAAGGTTGAGGGACTGATTACCTCATTCTCCTCCTGTTCAAGATTATCTCTCCTTTGTATGGACTGATGAAGCCACTGTGTGGCGAAACGTTTCCTCAAAGATACCCAAGAGTTGCACATGCGTCTAATTTAGCAAATGAAATTGCAGAATTGAAAATAAAATGTACAGAGAATCTTCGCAGTTCTTATAAACTTAGTCAAGCTCCTAACTTAATGAGAACGATTGAAGTACCTAGAACTTTACTCTTTATAACGTAGGCGAGAAAGGTAACATCGTAATCTGCGCCTGGAAGATACTGGAAGGATTGATCCCAAACCTGCACAACGAAACTGTTTATGAACAGAAGAGGCTTAGCAGGTTGCCTATAATTAAAAGCAGGAAAACTGGAGAAAATAATAGCTAGAACCGAGTAGCAAATAATAGCTAGAACTGAGTATACTACAAACTCTAATTACACAATAGAGCGGAAAAGTAATGTGAAGGACCTGGGAGTGGTAATGTCTGAGAATTTCACTTTCAAGGATCACAGCAGTGCCACTTTCACATTTGCGAGGAAACTGGTGGGATGGATAATGAGAACATTCAAGACAAGAGATGCTAAGCCAGTGATGATCCTTTTCAAATCACTTGTTCTCTCTAGGCTGGAATACTGCTGTACATTAACATCTCCATTCAAGGCAGGTGAGATGGCAGATCTAGAGAATGTACAGAGAACCTTTGCTGCAAAAGTAAGTTCCATCAAAACCTAAACTGCTGGGAACGTCTGGAAGCACTTGTACTAACTGGAGCGCAGGCGACAGAGATACATCATGATCTACAACTGGAAGATCCTGGAGGGACTGATCCCTAATCTGCACACAGAAATCACTCCCTACGAAAACAAGACTTGGCAAGCAATGCAACATACCTCCAGTGAAAAGTAGGAGCGCCATTAGCACACTAAGAGAAAACACAATAAGTGTCCGGGGCCCCAAAACTGTTCAACAGTCTTGGGCTTCCCACCAGCCTTAAAGGGAATTACCAATAAACCCTGGTTGTCTTCAGGAGGGAGCTGGACAGATACCTAGAGTCAGTGCTGGATCAACCGGGCTGTGGTTCGTACGTTGGACTACGTGCTGCCAGCGGTAACAGCCTAGTTGATCATGCCCTGATCCACCTTGAGGCCTGGTTATGGACCGGGCAGCGGGGGCGTTGATCCCCTGAATGCCTTCCAGGTAGATTCCAGGTAGGTAGGTAGACAGAACTTGTTAGGGGACCATGACTTCAGCAACCTCGCCATGTGCATAACGAGGATTTCCAACAAACTCACAGCTATCTTCAAGAAGGAACGCCACAGTTCCTCAAAACGATTCCTGATCAACCGGGTTGTAGTTCATACAATTGGTGGGCACTAACAGCTTGATCGGTCATACCAGAAACCAGGAGGTCTCGTCTTGGAGCAGGCAGCTGGGGAAAGGGGTGACCTCTGGATGTGACTCCAGGTGTCGGTAGGTAGGTAGGTAGGTAGGTGTGTGCGTGTGAGGAAAGGGAAGTTGCAAGAGCAGAGATGTGCTCTTGAAGTCCCGTCCTCAATAATTGTAGTTGTAGCCGCAGATTTATGCTAATGTATCGATAACAATATCGACTAGTTAACGAATAAGACACTTTGGTGTCTATTTCCAAAAAAAAATTCGCGTACACAGTCAAAAGTCTACTGTGTAGGCGAAATGTCTCGTAAACAAAGATACCAAAATACTGTGTGTCTTATCATTTATGTTAGTGTTCTTCCGACTTCATAATGCAATAATAGTTATGGTCGTTGTGTCCCGTCCTAAGTAAATAAAGATGCAGGAGAACGGTTATTATGGTGTTCTGTCTACAGTGTTTGTAGTCACAGGAGCAGAACTGTGTCCGCGATGTCTCGACCTCAGTGTTTGCAGTCACAGACAGAGCTGTGTCTGTGATGTCTCGACCTCAGTGCTTGCAGTCACAGAGCTGTGTCTGATGCCTCGACCTCAGTGTTTGCAGTCACAGACAGAGCTGTGTCTTTGATGTCTCGACCTCAGTATTTGCAGTCACAGGCAGAGCTGTGTCTGTGATGTCTCGACCTCAGTGTTTGCAGTCACAGGCAGAGCTGTGTCTGATGTCTCGACCTCAGTGTTTGCAGTCACAGGCAGAGCTGTGTCTGTGATGTCTCGACCTCAGTGTTTGCAGTCACAGGCAGAGCTGTGTCTGTGATGTCTCGACCTCAGTGTTTGCAGTCACAGGCAGAGCTGTGTCTGTGATGTCTCGACCTCAGTGTTTGCAGTCACAGGCAGAGCTGTGTCTGTGATGTCTCGACCTCAGTGTTTGCAGTCACAAGCAGAGGTATTCTCGAGTTTTCCGTCTTCAGTCATCAGTATATATTTTATCTTGTGATTTATATTGAAGTTTTGATGGTTGTAGAATACATGGCCTTTTCTTTTTATTAATTTACAAATGTGGCCTCTTGTTTTCTCTTTAATATTTGGAAGTAGATATATTTTATCCCTCGGTTTAGGAAAACATCAAACTAGAACAGCAGAGAGCCTTCACCTGGACGTATTTCTCCCCTGGGAATATGTCTATTTACCTCCCTCTCCCACCACCCACCTCGTCCCTCCATTAGTATACAGTACAAGGCGTCACCTGCTTATTCATAAAAATACTTTCTTTTGAGTATGAATCATGTCGGTCCGCGCATGTGTGCATCGAGATCTAATAAAAGTGACTAAAGAAATTTCGCAGTCCCTGTCACCAGTTTAAAGCTAACAATTCTTCAGATTGTAATTCAACATTATCTTTGGTAAGACCTCGTTTAGATTATGGTGGCCATTCATGGTCTCCATATTAACGAGTGGGCATAAGTGCATAAAAACATGATTGTTCATCATATCATTTACTAATAAAAGTAAAGAAATTGGTCATCAATCGAGGAGAGAAAGAGAGCAGCGGGTGACTAACTTCATAAGTTCAGATTTAGATTGGATAAAGGAAAGTATTGATTTGGCTGACAGGCAACAGAGTTTGTATAATTTAGGGACGAGTCACAAGCCGTGTTCCACAGGGTCAGTTTTGGGTCCTTTGTTGTTCACAGTTTACGTAAACATAAGAAAGAAGAAACACTGCAGCAGGCCTACTGGCCCATGCGAGGCAGGTTCAAGTGTTCTACCGGCCCAAGCCAATGCACCCAACCTAGTCGGGTCAGGTCACATTCACTTAAGGAACACGGCAACTGACCTAGTAGCACAAGCTAATCAGGTCCAATTCACACCCACTCACCCATATTCATGTATTTATCTAACCTATTTTTAAAACTACACAACGTTTTCGCCTCTATAACTGTACTTGGGAGTTTGTTCCACTCATCCACAACTATTACCAAACCAGTGCTTTCCTATATCCTTCCTGAATCTGAATTTTTCCGACTTAAAACCATTGCTGCGAGTACTGTCTTGACTAAATATTTTCAGCACACTATTTACATCCCCTTTATTTATTCCTGTCTTCCATTTATACACCTCAATCATATCCTCCATAATTCTACGCCTTTCTAGAGAGTGCAGATTTAGGGCCCTTAGTCTATCCTCATAGGTAAGACACATATGCAACAGTTAGACAACTTTATTCCGAAACGTTTCGCCTACACAGTAGGCTTCTTCAGTCGAATACAGAAAGTAGGCAGGAACAGTAGAGATGTGAAGACGATGTAATCAGTCCATCACCCTTAAAGTCGTAGAATTTGAGGTTGTCAGTCCCTCGGCCTGAGAAGTTCAGTTCCATAGTCAGGAACTATCTGACTATGGAACTGAACTTCTCCAGGCCGAGGGACTGACAACCTCAAATTTCTACGACTTTAAGGGTGATGGACTGATTACATCGTCTTCACATCTCTACTGTTCCTGCCTACTTTCTGTATTCGACTGAAGAAGCCTACTGTGTAGGCGAAACGTTTCGGAATAAAGTTGTCTAACTGTTGCATATGTGTCTTACCTAACAACCTGTCGGTATTGTATACCATTTTGATGTTCTATCCTCATAGGGAAGATTTCTGATACATGGGATCAACTTTGTCATCCTCCTTTGTACGTTTTCCAGAGCATTTATATCCATTATATAATACGGTGACCAAAACTGTAGCATAATCTAAATGAGGACTAACCAAGGATATATAGAGTTGAAGAACAACCTGAGGACTCCTATTATATATTCTTCTTGATATGAAGCCAAGGATTCTATTAGCTTTATTGCGAACACTTATGCACTATTGTCTTGGTTTCAGATTACTGCTAACCAGAACTCCTAAATCTTTTTCCCAATCCGTAATGAATATCAAATGGTATACAATACCGACAGGTTGGTAAATAAGACACATAGGCAACATTTAGGCAACTTTATTTCGAAACGTTTCGCCTACACAGTAGGCTTCTTCAGTCGAGTACAGAAAGTAGGCAGATGCAGTAGAGATGTAATCAGTCCATCACCCTTGAAGTCGTAGATTTGAGGTTGTCAGTCCCTCAGCCTGGAGTTCTGTTGCCTATGTGTCTTATCTAGCAATCCGTAATATTAAGATCGACATTATTTAGTTTATATGTCACATGGTTATTCTCCTGTCCAACATTTAGAACTTTGCATTTGTCAATATTAAACTGCATCTGCCACTTCTCCGACCACTGCATCAGTCTACTTAAATCACCTGGGGAGCAGTTTAATAGACAAATGCAAAGTTCTAAGTACTGGAAAGGAAAATTACCTTGACATTCATAAAGTAAATAATGTAGATCTTAATATTACTAATTGCGAGAAAGATTTAGTAGTTCTGGTTAACAGTAATCTAAAACCAAGACAACGGTGCACAAGTGTCCGCAATAAAGAGAATAGAATTCTTAGCTTGAGATTAAGACACATGTGCAACATCTGGGTATCTTTATTGTAGACGTTTCGCCATCCAGTGGCTTTATCAATACAAATTCTAGGACAGTAGAACTATGTACAGAAGATGAGGTAATCAGTCCCTCAACCTAGGAGTAGGTGCGAAGAGCACCATAGTCGTGGAGATTCTGAAGCAGAAGAAAGGATCCTGGCGCTTATATAGTAACGTCAGGTGTAGCAGACGAGGGCATATTCACTGGTAGGCCTACCAGAATTCTTAGCTTCATATCATGAAGTATAAATAACGTAAGTCCTCAGATTATTCTTAAGCTGTTTATATCATTGGTTAGGCCTCATTTAGATTATGTTGCACAATTTTGGTCACTGTATTATAGAATGGATTTAAATGCACTAAAAATAGGTTTAGCAGGTACACGAGTGGGAGTGAACCGATCTCTGCAACACAACACAAAGAACAAACTCATGCAGGTCGGCCGGCCGGCCGGTCGGTCATCTCGCTCTCTCTCTCCTCTCTCTCTCTCTCTCTCTTCTCTCTCTCTCTCTCTCTCTCTCAAAAATTATGGAACACTACAGTAGGACTGCTGGCACTGCTAGAAACAGCTGATGTTCTCTAGGAGCGAGTCTGAATTTTCACGAGTCTTTCAAGTTTGGAGTGTTGTGGTATGGTTGAAAGACCGTAAGCAAACACTAAATATTTATAGAAAAACGTTTTCCGGTCCTGGGACCTTGATCAGAAGTGATCATGGGTCCAGGACCGAAACGTTTTCTAATAAATTAGGTTATAGTGTTTGCTTACGTGTCTTTTCTAACCAACTTGTCGGTATTATTACCAAGGTTTATACAGTGTGTGGTATAAAATCTATGTAACATACCGACAAAAATTAAAAGGTCTTCAAAAAAGACACGTCCCGCGTCTACTGTCTTCCTGTTATATCATTGAGTTTGTATGATTAAAGCCTCTGGATGGTGAAACTTCTACAATTAAGTTACCCAGATGTTGAACAGTGTCTATTTCTTCAACTTGTCGGTTATTTCATTCCATACATACAGTTGCAACACGTCCCGTGGCACTGGTAGGCAAAGCTCTCACAGTGTTCCGTGGTTCGATCCCCGACATGGGTGAACACTGGCCGTGTTTCCTTACACCAGGCTGTCCCCGTTCACCCAGCAAGTAGCGTCCTGGGTGTTGGTCGCCTGGTGTGGGTCGCATCCGGGGGACAAGATATGAGGGCTCCATAGGAAATAAGTCGGTTCTCTGACTCACTGCCTATACACAAATTAACCCATCCCAATATACACTAGAGAAAACATCATAAGTGTCCGGGGGAGCCCCAAGATGTTAAACAGCCTCCCACCAAGCATAAGAGGAATTACCAATAGACCCCTGGCTGCCTTCAAGAGGAAGCTGGACTGATACTCAAAATCGGTGCCGGATCAGCGGGACTGGGGGTCGTACGTTGGACTACGTGCGGCCAGCAGTAACAGCTGGTTTGGAATAAATGTATATAATACCGGACCAATGGAAATATAAAACCATTATGCATTATTAATGTGATCCATTTATTGACTACGTTTCGCCCACACAGTGGGCTTTTTCAAGTCACAAACAGAACAGAACTGAACACAGTTCTGTTTGTGACTTGAAAAAGCCCACTGTGTGGGCGAAACGTAGTCAATAAAGGATCACATTATACTGCATATGTGTTTATATTTCCATCCAGTAACAGCCTGGGTGAACAGGCCTGATCCAACGGGAGGCCGGGTCATGGACCAGGCCGTAGGCGGGCGTGATCCCTGGTATACCCTGCAGGTAGGAGGGGTGAACTTACGACGACGTTTTCGGTCCGACTTGGACCATTTACAAAGTCACACTAACAGAAAGGAGAGTTGATCTATCCTGGGTGGCTAACCTCCGGGGGTTAAAAATTAGGACAAATCTTATCTTATCAAACTCTGTTCTAGTGTTTGATCAGGAAGCGAGTTGGAACCGGCTAACATGGGCCAGTAGGCTTGCTGCAGTGCTCCTTTTGTATTATGAGAATCCTTCATGATCACTTGGTGCCGAGACTCCCTCATGTGTCACTGAAGAGTCTCCCATCCCGGGTTATTCCTCACCAAGTGTACTTGCGGTTAAAACTTTCAGCATAACTATAAGCACACAGATGAACACATGTCTAAGTTGGATGTCGCGATGATGGTTTGAAAAAACCGATAAGATTGAAGTTTGAGAAACTTATGCAAACGTTTATGGGGAAGCTTTATTAAGTTGATGTCAGGGGTTTAGTAAAGTGACAGAAGAATGAGACACTAGTGCAACATTTGCGAATCTTTTTATTACGGAAAAAGTTCGCCAAGCCGGTGGCTTCTTCAGTCCATTACAGAGAAGAACGGTGAAGATTATGAGTTTGAGGTAATCAGTTGGTTTAGAAAGGGACATGTAAGCATACACTATAATATATTTATTTAGAAAACGTTTTTCTAATTAATATGTTATAGTGATTTGACTTACGTGTCTTTTAAAACCAAACTTTGTCGGGTATTTATTACCAAGGTTTATACCATCGAGGGTAATCAGTCTCTCAACCTGAGTTCGATTTATTCAGTCCACTGATAGACTGAACACATCGACTCCAGGCTGAGGGACTAATTGCTTAAGATTACTCAACTTCCACAGTTCTGAACATCAAAATGGTATACAATACCGACAGGTTGGTAGGTAAGACACAGAGCAAACAGTTAGGCAACTTTATTCCGAAACGTTTCGCCTACACAGTAGGCTTCTTCAGTCGAATACAGAAAGTAGGCAGGAACAGTAGAGAAGACGATGTAATCAGTCCATCACCCTTAAAGTCGTAGGATTTGAGGTTGTCAGTCCCTCGGCCTGGAGAAGTTCAGTTCCATAGTCAGGAACTATCTGAAGATCAAGCGACAGTGCGGAGACTTAAATACTGTCGGAAGGAGAGGTGCAGAGTAGTAGTAGTAGTAGTGAGAATGTAACCACTGAAAGGTCAGGTCCCTCTCAGATCCAACAATTCTCACTTGAAAAGTTGTCCAAGGAGTTTTCTGTATCAAGATGCTATGTGTTGCAGTGTCTGACAAGATGAACATCAAAATGGTATACAATACCGACAGGTTGGTAGGTAAGACACATAGGCAACAGTTAGGCAACTTTATTCCGAAACGTTTCGCCTACACAGTAGGCTTCTTCAGTCGAATACAGAAAGTAGGCAGGAACAGTAGAGAAGACGATGTAATCAGTCCATCACCTTAAGTCGTAGAATTTGAGGTTGTCCAGTCCCTCGGCCTGGAGAAGTTCAGTTCCATAGTCAGGAAACTATCTGAAGTCAGCGACATGCGGAGACTTAAATACTGTCGGAAGGAGAGGTGCAGAGTAGTAGTAGTAGTAGTGAGAATGTAACCCACTGAAAGGTCAGGTCCCTCTCAGATCAACAATTCTCACTTGAAAAGTTTGTCCAAGGAGTTTTCTGTATCAAGATGCTATGTTTGCAGTGTCTGACAAGATGAACATCAAAATGGTATACAATACCGACAGGTTGGTAGGTAAGACACATAGGCAACAGTTAGGCAACTTTATTCCGAAACGTTTCGCCTACACAGTAGGCTTCTTCAGTCGAATACAGAAAGTAGGCAGGAACAGTAGAGAAGACGATGTAATCAGTCCATCACCCTTAAGTCGTAGAATTTGGGTTGTCAGTCCCTCGGCCTGGAGAAGTTCAGTTCCATAGTCAGGAAACTATCTGAAGATCAAGCGACAGTGCGGAGACTTAAATACTGTCGGAAGGAGAGGTGCAGAGTAGTAGTAGTAGTAGTGAGAATGTAACCACTGAAAGGTCAGGTCCCTCTCAGATCCACAATTCTCACTTGAAAAGTTTGTCCAAGGAGTTTTCTGTATCAGATGCTATGTGTTGCAGTGTCTGACAAGATGAACATCAAAATGGTATACAATACCGACAGGTTGGTAGGTAAGACACATAGGCAACAGTTAGGCAACTTTATTCCGAAACGTTTCGCCTACACAGTAGGCTTCTTCAGTCGAATACAGAAGTAGGCAGGAACAGTAGAGAAGACGATGTAATCAGTCCATCACCCTTAAGTCGTAGAATTTGAGGTTGTCAGTCCCTCGGCCTGGAGAAGTTCAGTTCCATAGTCAGGAACTATCTGAAGATCAAGCGACAGTGCGGAGACTTAAATACTGTCGGAAGGAGAGGTGCAGAGTAGTAGTAGTAGTAGTGAGAATGTAACCACTGAAAGGTCAGGTCCCTCTCAGATCCAACAATTCTCACTTGAAAAGTTTGTCCAAGGTGTTTTCTGTATCAAGATGCTATGTGTTGCAGTGTCTGACAAGATGAACATCAAAATGGTATACAATACCGACAGGTTGGTAGGTAAGACTTTAAGGGTGATGGACTGATTACATCGTCTTCTCTACTGTTCCTGCCTACTTTCTGTATTCGACTGAAGAAGCCTACTGTGTAGGCGAAACGTTTCGGAATAAAGTTGCCTAACTGTTGCCTATGTGTCTTACCTACCAACCTGTCGGTATTGTATACCATTTTGATGTTCATCTTGTCAGACACTGCAACACATAGCATCTTGATACAGAAAACTCCTTGGACAAACTTTTCAAGTGAGAATTGTTGGATCTGAGAGGGACCTGACCTTTCAGTGGTTACATTCTCACTACTACTACTACTACTCTGCACCTCTCCTTCCGACAGTATTTAAGTCTCCGCACTGTCGCTTGATCTTCAGATAGTTCCTGACTATGGAACTGAACTTCTCCAGGCGAGGGACTGACAACCTCAAATTCTACGACTTTAAGGGTGATGGACTGATTACATCGTCTTCTCTACTGTTCCTGCCTACTTTCTGTATTCGACTGAAGAAGCCTACTGTGTAGGCGAAACGTTTCGGAATAAAGTTGCCTAACTGTTGCCTATGTGTCTTACCTACCAACCTGTCGGTATTGTATACCATTTTGATGTTCATCTTGTCAGACACTGCAACACATAGCATCTTGATACAGAAAAACTCCTTGGACAAACTTTTCAAGTGAGAATTGTTGGATCTGAGAGGGACCTGACCTTTCAGTGGTTACATTCTCACTACTACTACTACTACTCTGCACCTCTCCTTCCGACAGTATTTAAGTCTCCGCACTGTCGCTTGATCTTCAGATAGTTCCTGACTATGGAACTGAACTTCTCCAGGCCGAGGGACTGACAACCTCAAATTCTACGACTTTAAGGGTGATGGACTGATTACATCGTCTTCTCTACTGTTCCTGCCTACTTTCTGTATTCGACTGAAGAAGCCTACTGTGTAGGCGAAACGTTTCGGAATAAAGTTGCCTAACTGTTGCCTATGTGTCTTACCTACCAACCTGTCGGTATTGTATACCATTTTGATGTTCATCTTGTCAGACACTGCAACACATAGCATCTTGATACAGAAAACTCCTTGGAACAAACTTTTCAAGTGAGAATTGTTGGATCTGAGAGGGACCTGACCTTCAGTGGTTACATTCTCACTATACTCTACTACTCTGCACCTCTCCTTCCGACAGTATTTAAGTCTCCGCACTGTCGCTTGATCTTCAGATAGTTCCTGACTATGGAACTGAACTTCTCCAGGCCGAGGGACTGACAACCTCAAATTCTACGACTTAAGGGTGATGGACTGATTACATCGTCTTCTCTACTGTTCCTGCCTACTTTCTGTATTCGACTGAGAGAAGCCTACTGTGTAGGCGAACGTTTCGGAATAAAGTTGCCTAACTGTTGCCTATGTGTCTTACCTACCAACCTGTCGGTATTGTATACCATTTTGATGTTCATCTTGTCAGACACTGCAACCATAGCATCTTGATACAGAAAACTCCTTGGACAAACTTTTCAAGTGAGAATTGTTGGATCTGAGAGGGACCTGACCTTTCAGTGGTTACATTCTCACTACTACTTACTACTACTCTGCACCTCTCCTTCCGACAGTATTTAAGTCTCCGCACTGTCGCTTGATCTTCAGATAGTTCCTGACTATGGAACTGAACTTCTCCAGGCCGAGGGACTGACAACCTCAAATTCTACGACTTTAAGGGTGATGGACTGATTACATCGTCTTCTCTACTGTTCCTGCCTACTTTCTGTATTCGACTGAAGAAGCCTACTGTGTAGGCGAAACGTTTCGGAATAAAGTTGCCTAACTGTTGCCTATGTGTCTTACCTTCCACAGTTCTTCTCTGTAATGGACTGAAGAAGCCACTGGCTGGCGAAACATTTCCGCAAGAAAAATTCCCAAATGTTGCGCAAGTGTCTCATTGCGCAAGTCTTCATATACTGGATAACAACAAAGTATAATATTAAATTCGAACTGGGTTGCTTCATTTCATGGTAGACTAAATAACTCTTCATGTTACTGCGTTTTGCCACATGTAATTACATTGGATCTTGCTAACAGACGCCTGATTAGTTCATGGTAGTTTCAAGTATGAGTTTCTGTAAATTAGGTACTCTCACCATAACGTCACTCGGGTAATCCTTGTCGAAGCTTTGAGTTGGACTTACCTGATCCACCGTCGGAGTCGAGGGCCACCTGATGGTGCAGCTTCTTGGAGAGGTTGAGCACCTCCTGCTCTCGGAGCACCAGCAGGCGGTTCAGGAAGCTGTCTTGGGCACCCAGTTTCACCCTGGCAGACATTGTTGCCCTCCCACTGAGGTTAGAAAGACGTGGTGGGTAGTGTAACTCTCCCGAGGTTTGACTTCGTTACCGCGAGGCGAGACTCTGTCAACTGGCGGCTGCAGCAACTACTGCCCCCGACCTGCTCCTCGCTGGACGCCCCCCTTACCCCCTCCCAACCCCCTTCCCTCTCCCCTCCCCCTCCTCAATCCACCACTACTACTACTCACAACTGCTTAAGAGGTCATTACTGCTTCTGCAGATATTTCTTGAATTTCTTTTCAGTTGTCAGCTTGACAAGAGTGGGACACCCGCACTGTTAGCACTTCTAACTCTTTTTTTGGAAGGTCGTCTTCCTGTAAGTGTGAAGTTAACGCCTATCTTAATCCCGAATTAGAGACGAAACATTGCGCAAGTAAACGAAAACGTCTTATAATTGTGAGGTATGAAGAGTTAGCATCTGAGGTCAAGAGTGAGGTCACCAGAGGGTACATAACCTTGACCCCCCTTCCTTCACCCCCCCACAATCAACTGTCTCATGTGACCTGGCTGACCTCTTCCTGTGCCCTTTCCTCCTCCCCAGACCACTTATAATGAAGGTTGACCTAGGTTGACCTCAGGTCACACTGACCATCACGCTGTTACCCTAATCTTCCTTACCCCCTCCTGCTTCTCCTCCCACTCCAGCCGGAAGCTCTGCACCTACGACAGCTCACCTGACAACGTAGGTGACGGCTTGTAATCGATACTACAAGCAAGCGACAGTTATGAGAAGTGGAGTAACGAACGCACTAACACCACACACTCAATTACTCACGCACCAAACTTTTAGCACATACAAAAAGCAAGCAGACACCCTGAGGCACGCGACACATCGTTTAAAGCAAATTATTATGCAAACACACTGGCAAACCGCGGGCAAACAGCGCATAAAACCTTACTTTGAAATTCATGAGAGCAAACACGAGGAATGTGGCTTACAGCACCCAACATGTTATTAAGAACTTGATGTAAGTAAAGGACAAGTATTTTATTACGTGCTTCAGGTAAGTATACGGCAAATATGCTATTAAGAGATTGGTGTCAGGTAAAGACTGGTACTAAGTGGATGGTTATGGTGTCCTGAACCAACCATGGCACTGATGTAAATGATGGATTGATGGATTGAACACATCGACTCCAGGCTGAGGGACTGATTACCTCAAACTATTTCTCTCCTTACCTCTCTCTGCTATGTATTGGACTGAAGAAGCCGCTGTGTAACGAAACGTTTCCTTAACAAAGATTCCCATAAGTTGCATGAGTATCTCAATCATCTATCTGTATTCCAATAAAAATTAAGACACATGTGCAACATCTGGGTATCTTTATTGTAGACGTTTCGCCATCCAGTGGCTTTATCAATACAAATTCTAGGACATAACTTGAAGACAGTAGGACTATATACAGAAGATGAGGTAATCAGTCCCTCAATCTAGGAGCAGGTGCGAAGAGCACCATAGTCGTGGAGATTCTGAAGCAGAAGGAGCCTGGCGCTTACATAGAAACGTCAGGTGTAGCAGACGAGGGCATAGTCACTGGTAGGCGGGATTCCCCAGTGGAAGTAGGTCCTTCCCAAAGAGATGGGTTAGTTGTAGTAGTAGTTGTCGTAGTCGTGAAGGTTATGTACATGTCCTCAGAATCAAGATTCCATGATGTTGCAGTGTCTGACAAGTTGTGTAAGAATGGTATATAATACCGACAAGAAAAAAATTAATTTTTATCTTCTCGGTATTATATAATTCTTGCACAACATATCAGTATTCCGTCTCTCCATCTATCGTCTATAACCCATGGTCTGTCTATTATTGTACCTTTACCTTTGATGAGTTCCGAGAGTTATTCTAGACCCCGGCCATAAACCAGGCTCGTCTGGTGTTTGCTGGTCAACCAGGTTGTTGCTGCTGGAGGTCCGCTGCCCCACATATCCATCACAGCCTGGTTGATCTGGCACCTGGTGAAGATATATATATATATATTATATATATTATATATAATATATATATATATATATATATATATATTATATATTTGTGTGTGTGTGTGTGTGTGTGTTAGTTAGTTAGTTACCATTTCTGTGTGTGTGTGTGTGTGTCTCACGAAATCGTAATGGCACGATTGCAAACAAACCATACCCCCGGCCGGGATTGAACCCGCGGTCAGAGAGTCTCAAAACTCCAGCCCGTCGCGTTAGCCACTAGGCCAGCTAGCCACAATAAGATTCGTCCAACTAGGTATATTTCTACACCATAGGAAGGTTAGCACAGGCACCACTGTGACCACAAATGCAAGTTTTTACAGACGAATCTCCAGCTAGCTGGTCTTGTGGCTAACGCGACGGGCTGGAGTTTTGAGACTCTATGACCGCGGGTTCAATCCCGGCCGGGGGTATGGTTTATGTGTGTGTGTGTGTGTGCCGAATATGTAAAACTGGTCAATTAGCAAGAACTCATTTAAAATTAAGTCCTTTCTGAAATTTTCTCTTTTACGTTTAAAGATATATTTTTTTCATTAATGTTAATGTAAAAAATAATAATTTTGTACCATAAGTATCTTACAATCTTACCTAACCTTATTATAACAAGAGCAATTTATTTTAGCCTAACCCAGCTAAATATACTTTAGATTTGTTTATAATAATTTAATACTAAACAAACTCAGTGAAATATATCTTTATCGTTAGGTTCAGATTAAGAAAGAAAGAAAGAAAGAAATTATTGGCGAAATTATTGCATACACAAATTTTCACTTGTCCTATATAGCAAGATGAGCGTTGTGCAAGAAACGTATAAAATACCGACAATATGAAAGTTAAGACACATGTGCAACGTCTGGATATCTACAGTTAAGATATCCAGATGTTGCACATGTGTCTTAACTTTCAAGATGAGTGTTGCTGTTTAAGCCAAGATCGCAAGTTCTGCCTATTCGGCACGACATATATATATATATATATATATATATATATATATATATATATATATATATATATATATATATATATATAATATATATATAATATTACACATTACGTATAAACCATGGTCTTGGTGTGACCTCATGGCCTTTTATGACTCAAGAAATCGTTTATGACACGATTGCAAATAAACCATACCCCCGGCCGGGATTGAACCCGCGGGTTCAATCCCGGCCGGGGTTATGGCATTATTATATTAATGGCATACAATAAGATCATAAGAATATAAGAAAAAAGGAACACTGCAGCAGGCCTACTGGCCCATGCGAGGCAGGTCCAAGTCTCCTGCCGGCTTAAGCCAGTGCACCCACCCTAGTCAGGTCAGGTCACATTCACTTAAGGAAGGAACATTGCAACTGACCCAGTAGCACAAGTTAATCAGGTCCATCTCACACCACCAACACCCACTATTACTGTCTTCAAGTTATGTCCTAGAATTTGTATTGATAAAGCCACTGGATGGCGAAACGTCTACAATAAAGATACCCAGATGTTGCACATGTGTCTTAATTTTATCTTGTCGGTATTATATACCATTCTTGCACCACCCACTCATGTATTTATCTAACCTATTTTTAAACGAGAGCGTGAAGCTGGAGGTTTCTCAAGGTTGAGAGACTGACCGCTTCAGAACTACTTAAAGGTTGAGAGACTGATCACATCACCTTCGCCTCTCCACCACTTCTGTTGTCTCCAGTTTTAGTCCTCTCTTTATTCGACTGAAGAAACCTGCTGTCTTGGCGAAACATTTCGGTAAATGACGCCATCAGAGTTCCGCACATGTGTCTAGTTCATTCCTTATATGACTTACTTGTAACCCACATAACTAACCTATAGCTGATACACCAACTATTGCTGATATTTAACCCATGATTGATATTTAACTCATAGCTGATCTTTAACCCACGGCGGACCCATGGTTGAGCTATAACTCACGGCTGATGTATAACCTATGAACTATCTATACCCCATTTCCAATCTTCAAATATAGCCAGTCTATAGTCCGTGGATCTATAGTCCATGAGTTATCTATAATCCTCACACTATCTATAACCCACACTATGTATAAACCACGCACTATCTATAACCCACACTATGTATAACCCACGCACTATCTATAACCCGCACTAAGTATTACCCACACACTATCTATAACCCACACTATGTATAACCCACGCACTATCTATAACCCACATTATGTATAACTCATATACTATAACCCACGCTATGTTTAACTCATATATATAACCCACACACTGTCTATAACTCACACACTCTCAGTGTGACTTTGTAAATGGTCCAAGTCGGACCGAAACGTCGTCGTAAGCTCTTCTCTTCCATAAGAACATAAGAACGAAGGAACACTGCAGAAGGCCTACTGGCCCATGCGAGCCACGTCCAAGTCTCCTACCGGCTTAAGCCAATGCACCCAACCTAGTCAGGTCAGGTCACATTGACTTAAGGGAGGAACACGGCAACCGACCTGGTAGCACAAGCTACCAGGTCTAACTCACACCCACCCACATCTACTCATGTATTTATCCAACCTATTTTTAAAGCTACACAACGTTCTGGCCTCTATAACGGTACTTGGGAGTTTGTTCCACTCATCCACAACTCTATTACCAAACCAGTACTTTCCTATATCCTTCCTGAATCTGAATTTTTCCAACTTAAAACCATTGCTGCGAGTCCTGTCTAGGCTAGATATTTTCAGCGCGAGTTATTTGTGTATCGTTCCAGTCACGGTATTGTGCCCACACTACATATAACCCACACACTATCTATAGCCCACACACTATCTATAGCCCACACACTACAGTCACACACTACATATAACCCACGCACTATCTATAACCCGCACACTATCTATAGCCCACACACTATGTATAACCAACACACTATCTATAACTCACACACTATCTATAACCCACACACTATTCTATAACCCACACACTATCTTAACCCACACATTATCTATAACCCACACACTATCTATAGACCACTCACTATAACCCACACAATATCTATAACCACACATTATATATAACCCACACACTGTCTATAACCCACACACTATCTATAACCCACACATTATCTATAACTCACACACTATCCATAGCCCACACACTATCTATAGCCCAATCACTATATATAGCCCACACACTATCTATTAACCCACACGCTATCTATAACCCACACTATCTATAAAACCCACACACTATAACCCACACACTGTCTATAACCCACACACTATCTATAACCCACACACTGTCTATAACCCACACACTATCTATAACCCACACACACTGTCTATACCCATCACACTGTCTACAACCCACACACTGTCTATAACCCACGCACTATCTATAACCCACACACTGTCTATAACCCACACACTGTATATAACCCACACACTGGCTATAACACACACACTGTCTATAACCCACACACTATAACCCACAGACTGTCTACAACCTAGAGACTGTCTATAACCCACACACTGTCTGTAACCCACACACTATCTATAACTCACACACTATAACCCACACACTATGTATAACCCACACACTATCAATAACTCACACACTATAACCCACACACTATCTATAACCCACACACTATCTATAACCCACACACTATCTATAACCCACACACTATCTATAGCCCACACACTATCTATAACCTACACACTATCTATAACCCACACATTATCTTTAACCCACACACTGTCTATAACCCACACACTATCTATAACCCACACATTATCTATTTAAATCACACACTATCCATAGCCCACACACTATCTATTAACCCACACATTATCTATAACCCACACACTGGGCTATAACCCACACACTATCTATAACCCACACACTATCTATAACCCACACTATCTGTAAGCCACACGCTATCTATAACCCACACGCTATCTATAACCCACACACTGTCTATAACCCACACACTATCTATAACCCACACACTATCTATAACCCACACACTGTCTATAACCCACACACTATCTATAACCCACACACTATAACCCACATACTGTATATAACCCACACACTATCTGTATCCCACACACTGTCTATAACCCACACACTGTCTAAAACCCACACACTATCTATAACCCACACACTGTCTATAACCCACATACTGTCTATAACCCTCACACCATAACTCACACACTGTCTATAACCTACACACTGTATATGACCCACACACTATATATGACCCACATACTGTCTATAACCCACACACTGTCTATAACCCACACACTATCTATAACCTACTCACTGTCTATAACCCACACACTGTCTATAACCCACACACTGTCTATAACCCACACACTGTCTATAACCCACACACTGTCTATAACCCACACACTATCTATAACACACACACTGTCTATAACCCACACACTATCTATAACCCACACACTGTCTATAATTATCCCACACAGTATCTATACTCCCCACACTTAACCCACACATATCTATAACCCACACACTATCTATAACCCACACACTATCTATAACCCACACACTATCTATAGCCCACACACTATCTATAACCCACACACTATCTATAACCCACACACTATCTATAGCCCACACACTATCTATAATACTACACACTATCTATTTAAACCCCCACATTATCTTTAACCACAAACTGTCTATAACCCACACACTATCTATAACCCACACATTATCTATAACTCACACACTATCCATAGCCCACACACTATCTATAACCCACACATTATCTATAACCCACACACTGTCTATAACCCACACACTATCTATAACCCACACACTATCTATAACCCACACACTATCTGTAACCCACACGCTATCTATAACCACACGTATCTATAACCCACACACTGTCTATAACCCACACACTATCTATAACCCACACACTATCTATAACCCACACACTGTCTATAACCCACACACTATCTATAACCCACACACTATAACCAACATACTGTATATAACCCACACACTATCTGTATCCCACACACTGTCTATAACCCACACCTTTTAAAAAATGTGGTCAGTCCTATTCTTGAGAAGGTGGTCAGTTCCTTATTCTTGCAGATGGTGGTCAGTTATTATTCTTGACGAAGGTGGTCAGGTACTATTATTTTGACAGATGGTGTCAGTTCCTTATTCTTGACAGAAGGTAGGTCAGTTTCTAATTCTTGACAGAGGTGGTAGTTCCTAGCGTTGAAGAAGGTGGTCAGTCCCTTAGCCGTTGATAGAAGTGTGGTCAATCCCCTTAGCGTTGTAGAAGGTGGTCAGTTCTTAGCGTTGCGGAGAGTGGTCATCCCTTAGCGTTGATAGAAGGTGGTCCATTCCTTTGCGTTTGTTAGAAGGTGGTCATTCTTAGGTTGATAGAAGGGGGGGTGGTCATTCCCTTAGCGTTGATAGGTGGTCATTCCCTTAGCGTGATAGAAGGTGGTCATCTCCTTAGCGTTGTAGAAGGTGGTCATTCCCTTAGCGTTGTAGAAGTGGTCATTCCCTTAGGTTGAAGAAGGTGGTCATTCCTTAAGCGTTGATAGAAGGTGGTCATTCCATTAGCGCTGATATAAGGTGGTCTTTCCCTTAGCAGTTGATAGAAGGTGATCTTCCCTTCGCGTTGATAGGAGGTGGGCATTCCCTTAGCGTTTGATAGAAGGTTGGTCATTCCTTAGCGTTGATTGAAGGTGGTCATTCCCTTAGCGTTGATAGAAGGTACCTCAGTTCCTTAGCGTTGATAGAAGGTGGTTCAGTCCCTTAGCGTTGATAGAACTGTGGTCATTTCCTTAGAGTTGATAGAATGTGGTCAGATCCTTAGCGTTGAACAGAAGGTGGTCAGTCCTTATTCTTGACGAGATGGTGGTCCAGTCTTATTCTGACAGAAGGTGGTCATTTCCTTTTCTTGACAGAAGGTGGTCAGTCTTATTCTTGACTGAAGGTGGTCAGTTCCTTATTCTTGACAGAAGGTAAGGTCTGTTCCTTTGCGTTGATAGAAGGTGGTCAGTCCCGTAGCGTTGTCTAGGAGGTGGTTAGTCCATTAGCGTTGTAGGAGGTGGGTCAGTCCCTTATGCGTTAGATCAGAACGGTGGTCAATCCCCTTAGCGTTTTGATAGAAGGTGGTTCAGTTCCTAGGTTGATAGAAGGTGGTCATTCCTTAGCGTTGATAGAAGTTGGTCATTCCCTTAGCATTGATAGAAGGTGGTCATTCCTTAGCGATGATAGAAGGTGGTCATTCCCTTAGCCCTAGCGTTGATAGAGATGGTGGGTCTTCCCTTACTTGATAGAAGGTGTCAGTCTTAGAGTTGACAGAAGGTGGTCATTCCTTTGCGTTGATAAGAAGGTGGTCTGTCCTTAGCGTTGATAGAAGGTGGTCAGATCCTTAGCGTTGAATAGAGGTTGTCAATTCCCTTAGCGTTGATAGAATGTGGTCAATTCCCCTTAGCTTTGATAGGTGGTACTCAGTCCTCTTAGCGTTGATAGAAGGTGGTCATTCCCTTAGCGTGATAGAGGTCCTCAGTTCTTAGCGTTGATAGAAGGTGGCAGTCCCTTAGAGTAGATAGAAGAATGGTCCGTCCCTTAGCGATTGTTAAGATGGTGGTCAATCCCTTAGTTTTATAACGATTGATAGAAGGTGGTCAATCCCTTAGCGGGATAGAAGGTACTCAGTCCCTTAGCGTTGATGGAAGGTGGTCAAGTCCTTCCTTAGACGTTGATAGAGGTACCCAGTTCCTTAGCGTTTAGATAGAAGGTGGTCATAATCCCTTAGCGTTTGATAGTAAGGTGGTCATTCCCTTAGCGTTGTAGAAGGTACTCAGTTCATTAGCGTTGATAGAAGGTTGTTCAGTCCCTTAGCGTTGTAGAGGTGGCCGGTCCTTAGCGTTGATAGATGGTGGTCAGTCCCTTAGCGTAGATAGAAGGTTGGCAGTCCTTAGCGTTGATAGAAAGGTTGTCAGTCCCTTAGCGTTGATAGATGGTTGTCGTCCCTTAGCCTTGATAGACGGTGGTCAGTACCTTATGTTGATAGAAGGTGGTCAGATTCTTAAATCGGATCCGATTTTTGAGGGGATTAAAAATAAAATTAGTTGTTTACGAAATCTTCTGGACTGTTGGGAAGAGGCGCGTTGGGTCACTGATCGGTGCCAGTGGTAAACACAGTCACAGAAATGCTATCTGTACAATCTTCCGTAATATATTCATGGTTACACCTCTGAGCCGCTGTATGCCAGGACATGGTTCAGCAGCAACCAGTGAGGTACCTCTAAATCAGGATTGGCTGATTTTTTTCTTTCTCATTCTATAATCACATAGCACATTTCCCTTAGAAATGACACTCTCCACAGCCTCCAGCCCTCCTCCTTGCTGCAACATTCACAACTCCATTCTTCACTCATATTAGAGCACTGCGTACTATTATTCTCTCATACATTCCCTTTTTGCGCCTGCATGGATAACGTTCTTTGTCTCCACAGACTCCTCGGTTGCCACAACTAGCCTTTTCCCATCTCTTCAGAAGATTTATGGACTAACCTTCGTTCTTTCATAGACACATTGCTGTACAAGCCACTCCCATGCTCTGAACAAATTAACTTCCTCCATATTCCCTTCTTACTGTTATTAGTCTTTCTCTTACCTAATTTTTTGTTGTCACCCCCATCACTTGCTCTTTCACAATGTTCACTTTTAATTTCTTCTTTTACATACCCTCTCCAAAGTCGTCCATCAACCTTCTGCAATTTTCTTCAGATTTGCCCAAAAGCACATGAGATAAAAGTAACTGCGCATTTCCCTGCTTAAGGCCTTCTGTAGAGAAACTATCACCCTTCTTCCTCGTTTAAAAAATCTTAACTGCATTCATTAACCTACCCCTTATTCGATACACAATGATATAATCTGCCACAATGCTCCTTTCCTACATTGCCTATTTTCATATCATAAATGCAACAAAGACCTCTTACCATTATCTAATAGTGTTCACTTATATGCTACACTGTGAACACTTGTCTACACATGCTCTACCCTCATTATGCCTCGCTTGTTCTATTCTGACGGATCTGCTCTATGTCTTATTCTTAATTCGTTTTCAATAATAAAAAACTCTACCCATACACTCTTAAGGACTACACAAGACTTATTTCCCTATAATTCTACCTTTTACCTTAATTCTTACCCTAAAACGTGAATTATAACAAGGCCTGATATAATATTTTCAATATTGAGAATCCAATTATATTGCTTTCTATGTCGGAACAGTTGGATACGTTGATTGATCAGCCTGCCCACTAGGTGGGTGACTGCAAGATAGCTGACATGGCTTGGAGATACCATTCGACTCCTGGCCCATCTGATTGAGTTTTATTACTGTTTTAGCTCAACATCGGTATATTCAGTCAGGGACGGGCCAGGATTCGGAATTATATATGTATCATGTCGTTCTTGCATTTACCCACCGGAGGTGGGCTGATGCTCAGATCCATTGTACCTAACGAAGTTTCCATAATTGAAAGAAACATAGTTGAATCCGCGCTGTCTAGAAAGAATATTAGGAATGCCTTATTCAAGTTATGGAGTTGTACAAACTCGATAGCTATTTTGTGAGTTTATTGTGCACAACCCTTAAAGCAAACAGTTGTTATGAAAAAATCGAGGATTGCTCATTATGACACGGGGGCCTCTGAAACATTTAGTGATGTTAGGACGACTGTTCTCTGCATCTATCCTGTAGTTGAAGGAGTCTGCCCATTGGTCTGTATAAAATAGTAGTAAGCCTATTTAGGTTACAGCTGCATATTAGGGAAGTGTAAGGGACAACATGTACCGTGACTTAGGGATGTGAGTGAATCAGCAATTGCAACATGGTGATTTGCAACTAGCTTTAGGTGATTGGCAATCAAGAGAGTTAGGCTGTTAGGAGGTGATAAGGAATAACGGGAAATTCGCTAACAGAACAGATAATAAGTTACTAAGAATATTCGGAATGATATAGGATAGATTTCAAGGAATAACCAAGGAATTCGTGATTCGCAGTTAATAATTGTTTACTGTTGTGATACTTGGAAGAGACAGTATGTTTGGTATATGCGAAGCTTATTTTTTACTTGAGGTACTCCCTAGAACGCCTTTCTCAGTGTATGGTAGTTTGGGTGACAATGAGCTCATTCAACTATTTATTAATAAGAAAGGCTTTACACGTTAATTTCGTTCGCCGCATATACCTACCTGGTGTTGTTTATATATGAGGAGGGCCTGGTCACAGGCCGGGCGCGGGGGCGTTGACCCCCGGAACTCTCTCCAGGTAAACTACATGGTAAACTCCAGTACTTCTCTAGGACATATAGTCTTTTATGTTACACGACTTGTTGACATCGATTAGATATAGATATGTTTGTGTCACCACGCTACCTGACTCTTGAGGAAGCTTCCCTTAATTCACCTGTTGCTGCTCTTTAACAAATTACATAGCTCCTGATGATGCACGGAGTCATGTGAAGATTTGGAGCTAATATGTGTTGCCTGTTGTCTCCATGGCCTTATTCTTTTGTGTGAATTTTGATTTTTATTATATTTGTGTATATATTATGTTTATATATATAGATATAATATCATTTTGTATGTCATAATATATATATATATTGTTGTATTTATATTTATTTTATTATGATATATTGAGTCTGTGTATATACTTATGTCGTGCCGCGTAATAAGCTAGAACTTGCGATGTTGGCTTCTTAATAGTAACGGCTCTTCTGTTGCCTTATAGACAGAGTGAATATAGTGATGTGTATGCAATTATTTCGCCCAAATCGATTCGAACCTAACGAAAAAAATATATTTCTCTGTGTTGGTTTAGTTTTTAAAATTATTGTAAACGTATTTTAAAATTTATTTAGTTGAGGTTTCTATAACCCACACTATCTGTAAGCCACAAGATATCTATAACCACACGCATTCTATAACACCACCACACTGTCTATTTCCCACACACTATCTAATAAAACACACGCTTAGCCACACGACTTCTAAAACCCATACCACGTAATCTATATACCCACCACACTGTCTATACACAACACAGTCTTAAAAACACACACTTATCTATAACCCACCACACTGTCTATAACCCAATAACTGTTATACCCTCACATTTAATCCCACACACTTTCTATAACCTACAAACTGTATATGACCCACCTCACTAATCTATGACCCACATACTGTCTATAACAACACATGTCTATAACCCACACACTATCTATAACCTTACACTGTCTTATAACCACCACACTGTTCTTAACCCACACACTCTCTATAACCACAACTTTCTATAACACCACACATGTCTATAGAAACCACACACTATCTAGAAACACATCACACTGTCGATAAGCCACACTTATCTATATACCACACATTGTCTATAACCCACACACTATCTATAACCACACACTATCTATAACCACTCAACTGTCTATAACCCCACCATATATCTATAACCCACACACTATAGATACCCACATACTGTATTATACCCCCACACACTATCTGTACACCCACACACTGTCTATACCCAAGCACTGTATATAAACACACACTATCTATACCCAAACCCTGTCTATAACCACACATTAATCTTTAACCCACAACTGTCTATAACCACACACTGTCTAAAACCACACACTATCTATGACACCCACACACGGTCTTAATAACCACATATTTCTATAACCCCACACTATATACCCACACATGTCTATAAACCTACACACTGTATATGACCCACACACTATCTATGACCCACGTACTGTCTATAACCCACACACTGTCTATAACCACACACTATCTATAAACCTACACATGTCTATTACCTACACACTGTCTATAACCTCACAATGTTCTATAACCCACACACTATCTGATAACCACACATTGTCTTATAACCCCATACACTGTAACCCACACACTGTCTATAAACCACCTCACTATCTACTAAACCACACCACTGTCTATAACCCACACACTGTCTATAACCCACACACTATTATACTCAACACTATAACCCACAAACACTAGGATAACCCACACACTCCATATATAACTCACACACTTTAACCCACACACTATCTATAAACCACACACTATCTATAAACCACACACTATTTATAACCCTCACACTATACCAAATCACACTATCTATAGCACCACACACTTTCTTAAACCCACACACTATACCCAACACACTTCACTATAGCCCACATCACTATCTATACAAACACACTATATCATAACCCCACCACATTATCTTTAACCACTACTGGTTCATATAACTCGCACACTGTCTATAACCCACAATTTTCTATAACTCACATCACATATCCATAGCCCTCACCACTTCTATAACCCACACATTATCTAATAACCCAACACTGTCTTTCACCACACTCACTGTCTATAAACCCCACTCTATCTATAACCCACACACTATTATACCCACACACTATCTGTAAACCATATGCTATCTATAACCACATGCTATCATTAACCCACACACTGTCTATACACCCACAACACAATTATTAAGACGCCACTCACTATCTTTAACCCACACTCAGTATATAACTCAACACTATCTATAAATCCCACACACTATGTAAACCCACATACTTTATATAACCAACACTATCTGTAACGCACACACTGTCTATAACCCACACACTGTCTAAAACCCACACACCTATCTTATAACCCACACACTGTCTATAACCCACATATGTCTATACCCTCACACTCATAACCCACACACTGTCTATAACCCACACACTGTATATGACCCACACACTATCTATGCCCCTCATTACTTGTCTATAAACAACACACTGTCTATAGAACCCTCATCACTCTCTATAACCTACACACAGTCTATAACCACACACTGTTCTATAACCCACACACTGTCTAATAAACCTAACACACTGTCTATTAACCCACAAGTGGCTAGAACACACTCAAGTTCTTAACCCACACACTATCTATAACCAGCACACTGTCTATAAACCACACACTATCTATAACCCACACACTATCTCTAACCCACACAATGTCTTAACCCTCACACATCTATAACCCACTCACTATCTATAACCCCACACACTATAAACCACATACTGTATATAACCCACACACTGCTATAACCCAGACACTATCTATAACACACACACACTGTCTATAACCCACACACTTTCTATAACCCCCACCTGTCTATAATTATCCACACACTATTCTATAACTCACACACTATAACCACACACTATGTATAAAACCCAACACTATCTATAAACTCACACACTAATTAACCACACACTATCTATTACCCACTCCTATCTATAACCCCACATTATCTATAACCAACACACTGTCTATAACCCACACACTACTATACCACACATTATCTATAACTCACACACTATCATGCCACACACTATCTATAACCACACATTATCTATAACCCACACACTGTCTATAACCCACGCTTATCTATAACCACACATATCTATAACCCACACACTATCTATAACCCACACTATCTGTAAGCCACACGCTATCTATAACCCAACGCTTCTATAACCACACACTGTCTATAACCCACACACTTTTTTATATTATTTTCCATTTTTTTTTTCTATACCCCCAACACTATCTTTAACCCACACACTGTCTTAACACACACAGTCTAAACCCACACACTATCTATAAACCCACACACTGTCTATAACCCCACATCCCTCTGCAGCTATTAACCCTCACACTATAACCCACACACTGGTCTATAATCTACACACTGTATATGACCCACACACCTATCATATGGTCCCAAATACTGGGGGGTCTATAACCCAAACACACTGTCTTTAACCCACACACTATCTATAACCTTTTGCACTTGTCTATAACCACACACTGTCTATATCCACACACTCTTATAACCCAAACACTGTCTATAACCCACCACACTCTCTATAACCACACTCTATCATAACGCACTCATGTCTATACACCTCTCACACTATCGTTAAACCCACACACTGTCTATAACCCCCTCATTTTCTATAACCCACACATGTCTATAACCCACACACTGTCTATAACCCACTAACTATCTATAACCCACACACTATAACCACAGATCTGTATAAATAACCCACACACTGTCCTGTATCCCACCACACTGTCTATAAACCCAAGCCAATGTATATAAAACACTCACTATCTATAACCCACACACTGTCTATAACCCAACATTATCTATAACCCCACACACTGTCTATAACCCACACTGTCTTAAAACCCACACATATCTATAAACCCACACACTGTCGCTAAAACCCACATATTGTTATTTCCCCACACTATAACCCACAAACTGTCTATAAACCTACACACTGTATATGAACCCACACACTATCTATGACCAAATAACTGTCTATATACCCACACACTGTCTATAAACCAACAATATCTATAACCTACACTCTGTCTATAACCACACACTGTCTATAACCCACACATGTCTATACCCTACACTATCCTATACCCACACATTGTCTATACCCACACACTGTAACCCACACACTGTTCTATAACCCCCATACTATCTATTACCAACACACTGTCTCATAACCCACACACTGTCTATAACCCACACACTATCTATAACTCACAAACTATAAACCCACACACTATGTCTAACCCACACACTATCTATAACTCACACACTCATAACCCCACATATCTTATAACCACCACACTATCTATAACCCACACATCTATCTATACCCTACACACTATAAATCACATCACTATCTATAGCCCACACAATCTATATCACCCGCACACTATAACCCACACACTTATCCTATAGCCACACACTATCTATTAACCCACACACTATCTATAACCCACACATTATCTATACCAACACTGTCTATAACACCACACTATCTTACTAACCAACACATTTTCTATAAATCACACACTATCCATGCCCACACACTATTTATAACCCACACATTATCTATAACCACACACTGGTCTATAACACACACTATCTTATAATAAAAAAAAAAAAACCCCATAATAAACACTATCTATAACCCACACCACTATCTATAACCCACACACTATCTGTAACCCATCGTCTATCTAAACCCACTACGCTTTCTATAACCCACACTCTGTCTATAATCCCACACCAAGCTATAACCCTCACCACTATCGATTAAACCCACACACTGTCTATAACCCACACACATCTATAACCCACACACTATAAACACATTACTTGTATATAACCCACTCACTATCTGTAACGCACACACTGTCTATAACCACAACTCTGCTCTAAAACCCACACACTATCTATAATCCCACACACTGTCTATAACCCTCATACTGTCTATAACCCTCACACTATAACCCACACATGTCTTAACCTACCACATGTATATGACCCACACACTATCTATGACCCTCCATACTGTCTATAACCCAAACACTGTCTATAACCCACACACTATCTATAACCTACACACTGTCTTTAACCAACACACTGTCTATAAACCACACTCTGTCTATACAACACACAGTCTATAACACACTGTGTCTATAACACACTCACTGTCTTAACCTAACTCTAATCTATAACCCACACACTTCTATAACCCACAACTATCTATAACCCACACACTATCTATAACCCCACTCACTGTTCTATAAACCCACACACCATTCTGTAACCCACACACTGTCTATTCCATAAGAACATAAGAACGAAAGGAACACTGCAGAAGGCCTTACTGGCCCAATGCGTGGCAGGTCCAAGTGGTTCCTGCCGGCTTAAGCCAATGCACCCATACTAGTCAGGGGTCAGGTCAATAGACTTAAGGGGGAATCGGCAAACCGACCTGGTAGCACAAGCTATAGGTCTACTCACACCCACCCACATCCACTCATGTATTTGTCCTCAACTATTTTTAATGCTACACAACGTTCTGGCCCTCTATAACGGTACTTGCGGAGTTTTGTTCTACTCATCACAAAATTCTATTACCAAACCAGTTCTCTTCTATATCCTTCTGATCTGATTTTTTCCAGCATAAAACCATTGCTGCGAGTCCTGTTTTAGGCTACGATATTTTTGCACACTATTTACATCCCCCGTTATTATTCCTTGTCTTCCATTATACACCTCAATATATCCACCCCTATTCTAAGTCTTTCTAGTAGAGTGCAGTTTCAGGGCCCTTAGTCATCCTCATAGGGAAGGTTTCTGATTTCATGGATCATTGTCTTCCTCCTTTGTACATTTTCCAGAGAATTTATACCATTCTGTAATACGGTGACAAAACTGTGCAGCTAATCTAAATGAGGCTCCTAACCAAGATGTATAGAGTTGAAGAAAACCAATCTGAGGACTCCTATTATTTATGCTTCATGATATGAAGCCAAGGATTTCTATTTGCTTTATTGCGAACACTTATGCGCTGTTGTCTTGGTTTCAGAATTACTGCTTAAACCAGGAATCTCCTATATCTTTTTCGCAATCCGTTTAATATTAAGATCTACATTATTTTGTTTATATGTGGCCTATGGTTTTATTGTACTGTCAAACATTTTGAACTTTGCATTTGTTCTAATTAACTGCATCTGACCACTTCTCTCGACCACTGCATCAGTCTATTCAATATATTGTCCTGGAGTGCTCCAATGTCCTCGTCAGAATGAATTCGCGGCGTATTTGGTGTCCTCGGCCTAACTTTCCGATGTCGCTTTTTATTGACCCTCATCTATGTCGTTGATGTTGATGTGAACAGCAGGGGCCCAACACTGACCTGTGGCAACACGCTCGTGACGCTTCCCCACTTGATTTTCTCCCCATTTATGCAAACTCTCTGCTGCCTATTTGTCAACCATGCACTCTATCCAGGAAAAAACTTCTCCTCCTATTCCATGTGTTTAATTTTCCTGCAATAGTCACTGATGTGGGACCCTTGTCAAAAGCCTTAACAGAAAAAAGTCCATATACACAATATCATATTCATTACCCATGATCTACATCCTCAAATACGTAGTGAATAAGTTAATAAATTCGTAAGGCAGGAACGCCCTTGGTAAAACCATGCTGAAATTCGTGATTAATTTTGCTTTTCAAGGTGGCTACGAACTGCCTCGGAATTATTGAATTCCATAAATTTTCCACTATGGAGGTTAGGCTTATTGGTCTATAGTTCGAATGCTAAGACATCGTCACCTGTTTTGAAAATAGATATCACATTTGCCATTTTTCACACTTATTGGCACCATGCCTGTTTGTGGTGATATGTTGAAAAGATTAGCCAAAGGTGTTGCTAAGTCCTCTTTACATTCTTAGAACCTTGATACTGGTACATCAGGCCCTGGGGATTTGTTAGGTTTTAATTTATCTATTAGCCTACGGACCATGTCACTTGTGACCCTAATAGTGCACAGTTTATTTATCGTCCTGTTCTCATTAATTTATCATTACTGGAATATCGCTGGTATCCTCCTGTGTAAAAACTGAGAGGAAGTATGTGTTAAAATTCTTACACATTTCCTTACATGTCAGTGGCTGACCGAGGAAACTTTGTGTGGGCCTATCTTGTCCCTGATTCTTATTCTGTATTACCTGAAAGAATCCTTTTTGGTTAGTCTTCGATTCTCTTGCAAACTTTTAACCTCATAATCTCTTTTTGCTTTTCTAATTCCCTTTTTATTTCTCTCTTTAACTGTATATATCGATTTCTTAATTGCCCGCTCCTCTTTTGATTTGCCCTCCAATCTCCCAACTATCCCTTAAATCCCTATATATGCCTCTCTTTTGACCAATCAGTATTTTAATCATTGTTATCCCATTTAGGATCATGTTTGTTTGATCTTGTATTTCCCTATTTGGAACATATTTGACTGAGCAGATGAACTATGCCATGGAAAAGTCATCAATTATCGGCAACATCCCACCACCTACTGACCTTAGTCAGGTCATTCCAGTTCAGCCCACCTAAGTAATTTTTCAGTCCTATGATATCAGCAAAGCAGAAAAGTCAGGGACGGAGACTTGTTGCCATTATTAGGGGAAATTACCATGCTATATTAAAACTGAGTGATTTGTGATCACTTTCCCAAGAACTCATCATTACCTCAAGATTATTACATTAGTGATTTCCCTACTGGCAAGCACCAAGTCAAGGAGGTTATTTCCCCTGTTGCGCTCTGTCTCAAACTGTCTTTAAAAACTATCTGGATCGTATCAAGAAAGTCACCTGACTCTAATATTTCTGTCAAATTGCTCCAGTCAATCTGTCTTTAGTGGAAATCCTCCCATTAGCACAACATTTTCGTATGTGATGCCTTAGAATTTTACGCCCCATAGAAGTTACTGCACTCCCTATCAAGATTTGGTGCCCTGTAAATCACACCAATATTAGTTTTTTCTGGCCTTCGAGAAGCTGTAACCTCTAAAGATTCAGTGGCTGACGGCTTTATGTTAACTATCTTGTCTAACCTCATACAATTTTTAAAGTGTCTATGACATACATCGTACTCCACCACCTTTCTGTTGACCTTGTCAGTGTGGATAATTTATAGCCTTGTATGTGACAGTCAGGCGGCTTCTCTCTATCTTTCAGATTGAGCCAGGTTCTCTGTTTTAGCAATAATATCTGATGTTTCCTGCAAATTGCAATTAATCTTAGATCATCTATCTTATTTCTCTACACTCTGCTATTTGTATAGTAAACTTTAAGGGAGCTAGTCCTTGCTGCCCTCTGCGTCCCCTTTGTTGGCTGACCTGATCAATTGTCTTTAATTTTTTATAACTCATGCTGAATGCCTTTTATACTTTACGGTTTCCAACCCAAGTGTTGCAACCGGGCTTGTTTCCCACCCAACACCCATACTCTGTCTTCCATCAGTTTAGAAAAATCATAGGCATTTCACCAATGGCCTTCTCATCGAGTTGCAAGTGCAACCACCCCAGCCCAGAGAGATGTACTTCCCCATCCCTTGCATACATATTCATGTTTGCATAAAAGCTGTTCGTTGTCAATGAATGGGATTTGCAAGTTCCTTGCAGTATTGTCTAGCAGCAATTTTACACCCAATTTGTTCTAGACAACCATTCATTTCCCTACTGCCCTTTATGGCTCAAGATGGCTCTTACATATGATTGGGAGATCCTCCTTAGACTTATATAATATCTTTAGACTGTTACCTGTTACTTTTGATCTATGCTGTCTCTGTCTCTCCTACCCGTCCCAATAGTTCATTTTGCCTAGTGCCAGTTCACACCTGAGACAGATAATGGGCTTGTTCCCATGTAACGGACTTGTGTAATAATCTCAGTCTTGTGTCGCAATGTCCCATACACCAGCTCAGGGAAAGCACACTCTATCGCTGTCATGTCTTTTATTCGTATTACAAGAAGAAGCATTGGTGCAATATTATATTACTTCTGAGATTGTCACCAACACAAGAGAATTGTGCGTTCTCCCTTACTTATGCAGGGTGCGCTTGGTTAGTACCCTTACGCACTGTTCACTGGGCATTTGTAAGTTACATTCATCCTGCAAGAACAGAGACAGCATAGTTCGCCTAGATCTTCGATCTTTCAGCTGCTTAACGCTCTTTCTTTACTCGTGATGTGGCTCCCATAGTAGCTGGGTAAGTCTCAGATCGCGGATGTCCATTGTAGCAGGTGCTGGGCATGTTCACTGTCACTGCTGGTGAGCGCGTTTGCTGTACGCTCGCCGCCAACTACATCCGCCGTTCCTGCACGCATGTGTGAGAAAGACAAGAACATTGCATTGTCTCACTGTTAAGATAGCATCAGTGTCGCCGTCAAGATTCTCGAGCCACTCTCAACTCTCTTCCTGAACTCATTGTGTGGAGGACTTTCAGCCTTTTTTTCGCCTAATTCCTCCTGGAGAAGCAAAGACCTCTCCTTCAACTCTCCACCTCAATTTTAAAACACTGCAGGAAGCAAGCCATGTTTGTAACCGTCCACGCTAATCCCACAAAGCGGTCATGGTCTGTGACCTCAGTGGACGGGACTGACATTTGAAGCTACTGTCTTGTAAATAAGACCACTGATCGCGATAACTGCCACACGTCGCGTCTACAATCCCGTAGACTATTATCTCTAACCCACACACTTCTTGATGAACCCGAGAGACACGTGACTGCGCTGTAAAACGCCACACACTATCGTTGTATTTAACCCGCACTCCCCTGTTATAATTGCACATGTTTACTGTTGCTAAACCGTCACACTGTTAGCCTCAGAACACTGTGTTCTATTTAACCTATCCGACTTGTATTGTGATAGTCGCCACAGCACCGCACACTATCTATGACCCACATGTAGCTGTCTATAACCACACACTGATCTATAACCCAGTTCACACTGTCTTGATAGAACCAGACCCGCTGTCTATAAGCCACACATCTGTCTGTAAAGAACATCACGCATCTCTCTATAAACCCACTCACAGCTGTATGTCTTATAACATTAAGAGTTTTCTATGTGTAAAAACTCAGACTATAATATTCCGCTGTCGAATTATTCAGCCTTTGTTGAGTGTCACATGTAACTATTCTATAACGTTAGTATTCAGTGACTATAAAAATGTCTATCAGTGATGCTGTAGTTTCTGTATCTGTCAGTCGCCCCTGAATATCTTTCTCAAGGTCTTTCTTTACCAAACTTTCTATCTGTCTTTTTGTATACGTGCTACGTTTATCTCTCTTTATAAATGTTCTATTGTGATGTTTACCGGGCTAGTGTCTAGAGACTATCTCTATGTCGTCGTTTGATATGAGCTTATCTTTTCTTAGTTTGGCCTACTTTTGTCTTTCATTGCGGTGTTTATCTCTATTCGTATGCCAATGGCCTATCTCTGTCTATCGCCTATCTGAGCCCTGTCTTTATCAAGCCACTTTCAGTGTATTGTTGTGACTCGGGTCGTTCTTAGAGAGGCATTTGTCCCGGCGTTAATTTCATGCTCTGAGGGTGTTGTGCATTTTATTGTAGAATATATTGTGTATGTGTTGAATGTGTTTGCAAGATGGGCCAGCCCAGGGTCGGAGTGGTTAGTGTTTTGTCGTGCACCACGTGTGACTGCTAAATGCGATGTACCGCCACTGTCGTTAATATTTCCTCGCAGAAGTCCCTCTGAGTTCCTTTTGCCTCACGCATTTTGAAATATTATTGAAGATCGTTCTTGTGAAGAGGGACCTCGCCCTTTTCTTTATGACTGATGGGGATTTTTGTGTTGATGTCAAGAGTCATGTTGAAGTGACAGTTTGTTGTCTTTGTATTGTCGTGAATCGGTTAGCGCTCAGTCGCTCAGCAGGGAATGTCGTTCGAGTCGCGCAGAGTACATTCGCCTCTTATTTCGCGTGACAGAGGTTGGTCAGTTCCTTGATTCCTTGATAGTAAGAGTTGGTGTATAGTGCCTTTTGATTCTTGTCATGAACGGTGGTCAGTTCGCGGTTTCTTGACAGAAGGTGGTCAGTTCCTTATTCTTGACAGAAGGTGTGTCAGTCGTAGTTGCGTTGACAGATGTGTGGCAGTTTCCTTTGTTTCTTGACCAGAGGGTATGAGTCGCAGTTCCTTATTCTAGATTGTAAGGTTGGTCGTTCTTATGTTTTGTAGCCAGAAGCGAGGTCAGTTCCTTATCTTGACAGAAGGTGGTCGAGTGTTCCTGTGTAAATTCTGTGACAGAGTAGGTTGGTTCAGTGTCGCTTTGATTCTTGACGCGAGAGGTGGTCAGTTCCGCTATTCGTTGACAGATATGGTGGGCTGGTTCCTTATTCTTGACAGAGGGTGGTCAGGTTCGTCTCTATTCTTGACAGAGAGGTGGTGAGTTCGGTTATTTCTTGACAGTAGGTGTGTTGGGTCTGAGGTTCCTTATTCTTGATCAGAATGTGGTGTGGTCAGTTCCTTATTTTGAAGAAGGTGGGTCAGTCTCTGTATTCTTGACACGAAGGTGGTTAGTTCCTTTTTCTTGACAGAAGGTGGTCCGTACTTATTATTGACAGAGGTGGGTCAGTTCCTTCTTCTTGACGAGGTGGTCAGTCTTATTCTGACAGAAGGTAGGGTCAGTTCCTTATTCTTGACAGAAGGTGGTCAGTTCCTATTCTTGACAGAAGGTGGTCAGTCCTTTATTTTGACAGAAGGTGGTCCTGTTCCTTATTCATTGACAGTAGGTGGTCAGTTCCTTATTCTTTGACGAGAAGGTGGTCAGTTCCTTCTTCTTGACAGAAGGGGGTCCGTCCTTATTCTTGACAGAAGGTGGTCAGTCCTTAGTTCTTGGACAGAGGTGAGTCAGTTTCTTATTCTGACGAGGTGGTCAGTCCTATTCTTGAGAAGGTGGTCAGTTCCTTATTCTTGCAGATGGTGGTCAGTTATTATTCTTGACGAAGGTGGTCAGGTACTATTATTTTGACAGATGGTGTCAGTTCCTTATTCTTGACAGAAGGTAGGTCAGTTTCTAATTCTTGACAGAGGTGGTAGTTCCTAGCGTTGAAGAAGGTGGTCAGTCCCTTAGCCGTTGATAGAAGTGTGGTCAATCCCCTTAGCGTTGTAGAAGGTGGTCAGTTCTTAGCGTTGCGGAGAGTGGTCATCCCTTAGCGTTGATAGAAGGTGGTCCATTCCTTTGCGTTTGTTAGAAGGTGGTCATTCTTAGGTTGATAGAAGGGGGGGTGGTCATTCCCTTAGCGTTGATAGGTGGTCATTCCCTTAGCGTGATAGAAGGTGGTCATCTCCTTAGCGTTGTAGAAGGTGGTCATTCCCTTAGCGTTGTAGAAGTGGTCATTCCCTTAGGTTGAAGAAGGTGGTCATTCCTTAAGCGTTGATAGAAGGTGGTCATTCCATTAGCGCTGATATAAGGTGGTCTTTCCCTTAGCAGTTGATAGAAGGTGATCTTCCCTTCGCGTTGATAGGAGGTGGGCATTCCCTTAGCGTTTGATAGAAGGTTGGTCATTCCTTAGCGTTGATTGAAGGTGGTCATTCCCTTAGCGTTGATAGAAGGTACCTCAGTTCCTTAGCGTTGATAGAAGGTGGTTCAGTCCCTTAGCGTTGATAGAACTGTGGTCATTTCCTTAGAGTTGATAGAATGTGGTCAGATCCTTAGCGTTGAACAGAAGGTGGTCAGTCCTTATTCTTGACGAGATGGTGGTCCAGTCTTATTCTGACAGAAGGTGGTCATTTCCTTTTCTTGACAGAAGGTGGTCAGTCTTATTCTTGACTGAAGGTGGTCAGTTCCTTATTCTTGACAGAAGGTAAGGTCTGTTCCTTTGCGTTGATAGAAGGTGGTCAGTCCCGTAGCGTTGTCTAGGAGGTGGTTAGTCCATTAGCGTTGTAGGAGGTGGGTCAGTCCCTTATGCGTTAGATCAGAACGGTGGTCAATCCCCTTAGCGTTTTGATAGAAGGTGGTTCAGTTCCTAGGTTGATAGAAGGTGGTCATTCCTTAGCGTTGATAGAAGTTGGTCATTCCCTTAGCATTGATAGAAGGTGGTCATTCCTTAGCGATGATAGAAGGTGGTCATTCCCTTAGCCCTAGCGTTGATAGAGATGGTGGGTCTTCCCTTACTTGATAGAAGGTGTCAGTCTTAGAGTTGACAGAAGGTGGTCATTCCTTTGCGTTGATAAGAAGGTGGTCTGTCCTTAGCGTTGATAGAAGGTGGTCAGATCCTTAGCGTTGAATAGAGGTTGTCAATTCCCTTAGCGTTGATAGAATGTGGTCAATTCCCCTTAGCTTTGATAGGTGGTACTCAGTCCTCTTAGCGTTGATAGAAGGTGGTCATTCCCTTAGCGTGATAGAGGTCCTCAGTTCTTAGCGTTGATAGAAGGTGGCAGTCCCTTAGAGTAGATAGAAGAATGGTCCGTCCCTTAGCGATTGTTAAGATGGTGGTCAATCCCTTAGTTTTATAACGATTGATAGAAGGTGGTCAATCCCTTAGCGGGATAGAAGGTACTCAGTCCCTTAGCGTTGATGGAAGGTGGTCAAGTCCTTCCTTAGACGTTGATAGAGGTACCCAGTTCCTTAGCGTTTAGATAGAAGGTGGTCATAATCCCTTAGCGTTTGATAGTAAGGTGGTCATTCCCTTAGCGTTGTAGAAGGTACTCAGTTCATTAGCGTTGATAGAAGGTTGTTCAGTCCCTTAGCGTTGTAGAGGTGGCCGGTCCTTAGCGTTGATAGATGGTGGTCAGTCCCTTAGCGTAGATAGAAGGTTGGCAGTCCTTAGCGTTGATAGAAAGGTTGTCAGTCCCTTAGCGTTGATAGATGGTTGTCGTCCCTTAGCCTTGATAGACGGTGGTCAGTACCTTATGTTGATAGAAGGTGGTCAGATTCTTAAATCGGATCCGATTTTTGAGGGGATTAAAAATAAAATTAGTTGTTTACGAAATCTTCTGGACTGTTGGGAAGAGGCGCGTTGGGTCACTGATCGGTGCCAGTGGTAAACACAGTCACAGAAATGCTATCTGTACAATCTTCCGTAATATATTCATGGTTACACCTCTGAGCCGCTGTATGCCAGGACATGGTTCAGCAGCAACCAGTGAGGTACCTCTAAATCAGGATTGGCTGATTTTTTTCTTTCTCATTCTATAATCACATAGCACATTTCCCTTAGAAATGACACTCTCCACAGCCTCCAGCCCTCCTCCTTGCTGCAACATTCACAACTCCATTCTTCACTCATATTAGAGCACTGCGTACTATTATTCTCTCATACATTCCCTTTTTGCGCCTGCATGGATAACGTTCTTTGTCTCCACAGACTCCTCGGTTGCCACAACTAGCCTTTTCCCATCTCTTCAGAAGATTTATGGACTAACCTTCGTTCTTTCATAGACACATTGCTGTACAAGCCACTCCCATGCTCTGAACAAATTAACTTCCTCCATATTCCCTTCTTACTGTTATTAGTCTTTCTCTTACCTAATTTTTTGTTGTCACCCCCATCACTTGCTCTTTCACAATGTTCACTTTTAATTTCTTCTTTTACATACCCTCTCCAAAGTCGTCCATCAACCTTCTGCAATTTTCTTCAGATTTGCCCAAAAGCACATGAGATAAAAGTAACTGCGCATTTCCCTGCTTAAGGCCTTCTGTAGAGAAACTATCACCCTTCTTCCTCGTTTAAAAAATCTTAACTGCATTCATTAACCTACCCCTTATTCGATACACAATGATATAATCTGCCACAATGCTCCTTTCCTACATTGCCTATTTTCATATCATAAATGCAACAAAGACCTCTTACCATTATCTAATAGTGTTCACTTATATGCTACACTGTGAACACTTGTCTACACATGCTCTACCCTCATTATGCCTCGCTTGTTCTATTCTGACGGATCTGCTCTATGTCTTATTCTTAATTCGTTTTCAATAATAAAAAACTCTACCCATACACTCTTAAGGACTACACAAGACTTATTTCCCTATAATTCTACCTTTTACCTTAATTCTTACCCTAAAACGTGAATTATAACAAGGCCTGATATAATATTTTCAATATTGAGAATCCAATTATATTGCTTTCTATGTCGGAACAGTTGGATACGTTGATTGATCAGCCTGCCCACTAGGTGGGTGACTGCAAGATAGCTGACATGGCTTGGAGATACCATTCGACTCCTGGCCCATCTGATTGAGTTTTATTACTGTTTTAGCTCAACATCGGTATATTCAGTCAGGGACGGGCCAGGATTCGGAATTATATATGTATCATGTCGTTCTTGCATTTACCCACCGGAGGTGGGCTGATGCTCAGATCCATTGTACCTAACGAAGTTTCCATAATTGAAAGAAACATAGTTGAATCCGCGCTGTCTAGAAAGAATATTAGGAATGCCTTATTCAAGTTATGGAGTTGTACAAACTCGATAGCTATTTTGTGAGTTTATTGTGCACAACCCTTAAAGCAAACAGTTGTTATGAAAAAATCGAGGA
>NC_069419.1:55344144-55367506 GCF_026875155.1 Cherax quadricarinatus
CTGGTTTTGTATAAAAAGTCTTTGGGGCGTCTCCACGTTGGTGGGAGGGTTCGTATGTATTTTGATCTTAAAAAGGTCCTTTTTAGGGGTTGTAGTCATTGGTTTGAGGATGACGACTCCACCTCCTTTGTCGGCGGTGGTGACGATAATTTTGGGGTCGTTGGGCGAGGTCCTTAAGGGCAGTGATGTATCTTTTAGGAAGATTAGAAAAAGGGTTCACATAAAGCTGCAGTGAGAAGGCCCTGTATATAACCCTTCTGGAAGTTGCTGTCACTGTGTCTATGGTTCCGGGTAACAAGATTGAGTTGATAGTTAGTTTGCGTATGTTGGTGATAAATTTGAGTCCCAGACTCAGTGCTTGTTTCTCGTAGTCGGTTAAGGTGCGTGACGATAAGTTGTTTATCAGGGTTTCGCGTCCCTTTTTCCTTCCATCGACTGTTAGTGCAGAGGTACTGAAGTTTGCGATTGAGTTTGATCTTCTGTTGGAGGTTAAGTTTGTGGTGACTGTCCTGAGAATATGCTCAGCAGTGTGTTGGTTTCAATCTGAAGATTGGCCCATATTCCTTGCAGTTTCAAAGGTTTCCTTAGCGATGTTAGAAAGTTCTTCGACACATTCGGGTTAAGTAAGCTTGGGTAGCTGGAGAAAAGGGGGTGCTTGGAGTTGGAGAGTTTTTGCAGGAGTAGACTTAGGGATCACCTTCTCTGCCAGGCACTCTTGTAGGAAGTTGTCTGTTGCGATAGTTTGTGAGCACGAAGAAGGGTGTCCAAATAACGTCTGCATGAAATGTCCATTATGTTGCGGTGTCCGACAGATTGTAATAAAGTTGGTAGAATTACCGACAATATGTAAAGTAAAAGGACACAAGTGCAACTAATGTGACATTTATTGTGGCAACGTTTCGCTCTCCAGGAGCTTTATCAAGCCATTACAAACAATACATGGACACAGAGGGTATATAAAGGCTCTGAGTGAGGTGCAATACTAGTGAGGTACCATTTCGATGTTCACTAGTGGTAGTAGTGGTAGTAACAAAAATAATACAATAAATGTCACATTAGTTGCACTTGTGTCCTTTTACTTTACATATTGTCGGTAATTCTACCAACTTTATTACAATCTGTCCGACACCGCAACATAATGGACATTTCATGCAGACGTTATTTAGACACCCTTCTTCGTGCTCACAGCTATCGCAACAGACACAACTTCCTACAAGATTGCCTGGCAGAGAAGGTGATCCCTAAGTCTACTCCTGCACAACTCTCCAACTCCAAGCACCCCTTCTCTCCACTACCCAAGCTTACTTTAAATGAAAGTTTCCGAAGAACTTTCTAACATCGCAAAAAACCTTTTAAACGCAAGGAAAAAAGGGGGCCAAATCTTAAATTTTCCCAAACAACCGCACATTTTCTCTGACAGCCACACAGTAACCCAAAACAAAGATAAACTCAATCGCAAACCAGTACCTCTGCACTCCCCTCGTGGAAGGAAATGGGGGAACCCCGTAAAAAAACTTTCGTCCGCCCTTAAACCACTACGGAAAAAACAGAGTTGGGCCTTTCCCCAAACCTCCCCTCCTTTAAAAACTCAATCTGACCAAACCAAGCCAGGACGAATTCCAAAGGTTTTATTTTAATTCTCCCGCCTTTATGTCCTAGAACCTTAGGCTTGCTAAAACCCCTAACCCATCTCTTTGGGAATACTTACAAATTCCCCGGGGCTTCCCCTCTTGTTTCCCTAACGGCCTATTAAGATTTTTGTTTGCCCAGATTCCTAAGAGGTAACATAACCTAAAAAAAATTACCTCACTTTTTATATTTTTTCGCCGTTTTTTTTAAAGCCCTAGAACGAAAATTGATAAAAACCACTATCAAACTCTACAAAAAAAGAATCCAGGAGGTTGGACAGTTTTTAATTTTTAAAACTAATATAAAAAAAAATTACAATTCCCCAAATTTACCTTGTAATTCCTGGCCAAATATAATAATTTATTTTTCAAGTTTGACCTGGAGAGCTAAATAAACTGGTTAAAAAAACCATTATATAAAAATAAATTAAAATTACTTGCATTGATGGGTCTGAATATTTGAACAAGACCAAGGTATAACATGGGCGCACCAAGAGCAGTGGAGACGAAAGGGATTTGAAATTTTTCCCTCCATTTTAACCTTTTTAAAAGCGGGCTTTCCTTTTTGTTCCTGTCCTTTTTTTCCTTTTTGTTCCCTTTTTTTTTCCTTTTCGGGCCTTTTTTACTTTAATTCTTTAAACTCTATTTTAATAAAATATTCTAAAATTCAGTGTTGACTGGGGGTTTCATACTGTTTTTAAAAATCCCCCCTATCATTTATACCATTTATAAGCAGCGTAATCAGGGGCCCATACCTGTTTGATGTTCCTTTTTTCCCTTTGGTTCTTTATAACCAACATTATATTTTATGCCAGGTTCCAAAATTCCATCCCCCAACCAAACAAAAAAAACCTACATGCCCTGATTTGGGGGGGCCGGCCCCTTTTGATAAGGTCACTAAGCCACGCGGAAATTTCAGTCAAATCACGAGAGAAGTTTGTTGTCAAGAAGTTTGTAAAGGCCAAAAAAATTTTGGAAAATTTTTGAATACCGTCGTTAGTTTAATAATATATAAATATATAATATAAATATATATAATAATATATAAATATTTAAAAAATTATTTATATTATTTTTAATATAGCAAAAAACCCACTCGAAAGAATAGAAAAAATTCCAAGCGCTTTCGTGATACTCACATTATCAAGGAACTATGAAAGTAAAGCACCCAAGGAAGCTAAAAAGGGGTCTGGCCAGCCCCTCATATCGATCCCACAACGGTTAAACACCTGAGGCGCCCGCCCCAACCTTGGATGGGTCCTTTGCAAAACCCCCCCCCAAAAACTATTCTACCAAGAAAATTTTAAAAATTTTTTGTCCAGTGTATTATTAAATTCTTCCCAAATTCTATTAATTATAAATGGATCTAATTTATAAAAACCAAGGAAAATATTCAGATTGTTGATGTATTTTTGTTTTTAAACCCCCAAAAATGTAGATATACAATTTTTTTGGAAAATTAAATAGTTTACCCATTCTATAAACTTTATGGAAATAAATGGTAAAAAAGACAAAGGGGGCAATAAAAACACAAATGCAGTATAATGTGTCCTTTATTCCCTACGTTTCGCCCACACAGGGGGTTTTTTTTCAAGTCACAAACAGAACTACCTGGGGTGGAAGGAACGCGAGTATTTATGCCGGGGCTGAGGTCGGGGAAGAATGTGCATCTGATAAAGTACCGATTGGGGTTGTAGATTCTAAAAACTTGGGTACTTAAAAAGGGGGAACTGGAAAAGTTTGTGAGCAGCCCTTTTCACGGTTCTTTTTGGGGGATAGCGATAAAGAAGTTTTTTGGGCAAGGGGTTTCACTATTTAGAAGCCACTATTCGGGTTGAAGTTGTCGGATAGAAATAAGTGATGTTCCCAGGATTTTCGGTATTGAGTGTTTGTCTTCTTGGCGATAAGTTTGATTTTCTGTAGTTTTATCAGGGGTTGTGTGAATTACGGTGTTGTACGCAGGCATTCTTGGGTCGTCAGCCCTGTTTTGGTTTTTGGGTTTTTCTGAAATACGTGTTTGGAGGCCCTTGATGTTTCGCCCATATAACTTGTTGCAGTCTTACAAGGGATTATGTTCCCCCCTGCAGAGGATGGGGGCTTGTCCTCCCCTATACTGGTTGTCCTTGAGGGTTGGTTGGGGTAATATTTGGAATGATGTTTTGGCAAAGATGTTTGGAAACTTTTTTTGGCAATGAGTTGGTGGAAGGGACTATGTACTTTTCCTCGGCGTGTCTTCTGGGGTGTTAAAAAGATGTTTAGGCTCGCCGTCTCGTCCTGATGAAGTGACGAGGATAGTGGATTTTGGAAAATACTTGTTAAATTTATAGTGTTTTCTTCCTAAGGAATCGTTGCTGCGATTCTGATGCACCGGGAAGAAGCCTATATTACACCACGTTTGGTTTTGGTGTCGTGGTGAGAGTAGAAGTGGAGAAGATCGTTTGGTTGGGGGTTTTTCGATAGACTTTAAAACGAATTTCGTGGTCAGCTTTGCAAGTAAACATAAAGGAAAGGAAAGAGTTTTCGACCTTTTCTTCAAGTGTGAACTGGTTTTAAGGTCGACCGGGGTTGAGCTTGTCTTTGGAGAGTTTAAAAACTTGAAGCGTTTAGGAGTTTTTGGGGGGAAATGTCGTCAACATAACGGAGCCAGGTGACAGACGAAGGAATAATGGTGGAGAAACTTGGGTTTAGAGTTCCAGTATATTTCCCCAGGACTGACGAGTGGCGAACCCATGGTATCCAAAAGTCTGCGAAGAGGGTTTTCAAAAAGAAAAGAAAAACCCAACACAAGTTAACCAGGTCATGAAATCGTGGCTGGAAGGGGAAATCAAGTAAATCGTCAATTTTCTTGCGCAAGGATCGATGGCTTTTTTAAAAAAAGGTACTTTAGTGAATAGGGAAGTCACGTCGGCGGGAAATTTTCTTGTTCCTGATGTTGATGTTGCGGCGGGGGGGGGGAAAGAAGATCACCTGATGTTTGAGATGTGCGGGACTGATAGTCCCCAAGGTTTCGAGAGGGTTTGGCGAAAATCCGAGAGGGTGGGGAGCACCCCTACCCCCGAGGAAAAGGGGCCCATGGGATACCGGGCTTGTGAGTTTTTGGGCAGCCGTACATTCGGCAGGTTGGGGTTCCCTGGGCAGGGGTGGAGGTTTTTTTTCCCTTGTTCTGACCCCTCAGAAGCGGGAGCCCTTTGAAGAAAATTTTTTAGTAAGGTTTCCACTTGGTCTTTTGTGGGGGGTTTGTAGGTATCTGGGTCATTAAGTAGATTGAGCATTTTGTTCCGAAATCGTCAGTTTTTCATGATAACAACACCACCCCTTTACAGCGGTGGTACCCCGATGGTCGTTTTTTGCTAAACCTTTGATGCATTTGATTAACGCGGGGTATGGGGGGCTGGGGGAGATGGTTCTGAGATGATGCTTAAAGATACCTTTTTGGGAAGTGGGAGTTTGTGCCTGTTTTTTTTGGCGTGAAATTTGGGGGTCTTTTTTTGGTTTCGTAATTCCTGGCGAATTTGGGGCCCTAACTGAGGGCTTCAGTTTCGTGGTTGACAGTGGACGAGACAACATCAAACCACCTTTCTCCGTAAAAGCTCGGATACCTTGAAGAGTGTGGGAGATGACTTAAACAATGCTACAAAAAACTTTTCCCCCAAGCCAAACACTGCACAAAAACTCCGGGGCAACATGAACGGACGCAAAAGCCGAAATCATTCGCCAGAGTTACCACAGCGAAATTTTTAAAAGAAGATCAGACTTTTCTAGGAAACTACAAACACCGCGTAATTAATTGGGAAAAATTTAGGAGACCTGAATTATTCAAAATCTTTCATTCGTCCACTGTCAAACCCCAGAAACTGAAGCCCTCACTTACCCCAAATTTGCAACAGGAATTACGAAAAAAACAAGACCTCAATTCATCGCCAAAAAACTCAGACACAATTACTCCGACTTCCCAAAAAGGCATCTTCAAGGGTCATTCAGCACCCTCAACACGATCCCCCGTCATCCCGACGTTTAAACAATGCACTCAAAGGGGTTTAGCAAAGACACGCCATCAGGGGCACCACCGCTGATAAAGGGGTGGTGTTTTTATCATGAAAAAACTGACATTTTCAGGGAAAAAAAAGCTCATCTACTTAAAGACCCGATACCTACAAACCCTTCACAAATGACCAAATGGGCCAAACCTTTCTAAAACTTTTCCAAAGGACTCGGCCCATTTGAGGAGTCGAACAAGGAAGAAACTTCTGCCCCCCTGCCCAGCCCCCGACCGCCAGAATGTACGGCCTGCCAAAGACTCACAAGCCTGGTATCCCCCTGAGGCCCCTATCCTCGGGGAAAAGGCAGTGCTCCCCACCGCTCTCAGGAATTCCGCCAACACCCCTCGAAACTCTTGGGGATAAGTCCCGCCATCTCAAAAACCCCGGGGATCTTTTCAATCGCATTTGCAAAATCAACATCAGGAAAAGAAAACCCCGCCTTTACTGACTTTCCCCATTACTAAAGTACCTACTAAAAAGCCATCGATTCTTTCGCAAGAAAATTTACGATTTACTTGTCTTCCCTTCCCGCCCCGCGATTTTATCGCCTGGTTTAAATTGTTGGCTTTTCGTGTTCTCTTTAAAACACCTCTTTCAGCAACTTTTGGTACCCCTGGGGTTTGCCAATCAGTGCAGTCCTGGCGAACCATACATGGAAAATCTAGAAGCCGAACGTTTTTTTCCACCCTTATTCCTTCGTCTGTCACCTGGCTCCGTTATGTTGACGAATTCTCCTCAAACTCCTAAACGCTTAACGTTCAAGCTCTCCAAGACAAACTCAACCGGTCGACCCTTTAATCCAGTTCACATTTAAGAAGAGGTCGACAACACTCTTCCTTTCCTGATGTTCACTCTGCAAAATGACCACGAACTTCGTTTTAAAGCTATCGAAAACCCACCAAACCCAAAAAAGATCTTCTCCACTTCTACTCTACCAGACACCAAAACCAAACGTGGTGTAATTTATAGTTTTCTTCCTGCGTGCACCAAAATCGCAGCAACGAGTTTCCCTTAGGGAAAAATGCACAAAATTGAACAAGTATTTTCCAAACTCCCCATCCTCGTCACTTCATCAAGACTGCAGACGGCGAGCACTAAAAAAACTTCAACCACCCAGAAAACACTGCCCAGAAAGATACAAGTCCTTCCCACCAATCCCCTTGCCAAAATGGTTCCAACATCTTTTCCAAAAACATTTTTCCCAAATATCTACCTCCACAACCACGACCATCAAGGACATCACCAGTAGTAGGCAGGACAAGCCTCCATCCTCTGCAGGGGTATACATAATCCCTTTTAATGACTGCAAAAAGTTAACGTGGGCGAAACATCAAGGGACCTCCAAACACGTATTTTTAGAACACCAATACGCAAGCAGGTCTGAGACACGGGGAAAGCCTGCGTACAACACCGTAATTCACACAACCACTTGATAAACTACAGAAAACTCAAACTTAACGCCACAGAAGACAACACCAATACCGAAGAATCCTGGAATCATCACTTATTTCTATATCCGACAACTTCAACCAGTGGGCTTCTATAACATAGCTGAACCACTTGCCAAGAAACTTTTTCATCGCTTCCCACAAAAAACACTGTAGAAGGTCTGTCACAAATTCCGTCCCTTTCCCAAAACCCCCCTTTTAGACTTACAACCCCAAATCGGTACATCATCAGATGCAGCATTCTTCACCTGACCCACCGGACTTTAAATACCGCGTTCCCCCCACCCCAGGAGTTCTTTTTTGTGACTTGAAAAAGCCCACTTGGGGCGAAACGTAGTCAAAAAGGATCAAATTTTTACTGCATTTGTGTTTATATTGCCTAAACTTTACTGTTAGTTGAAGAAAAAAAACCCTTTCCTTTTTTAGATGTTTTTTTATTAAGGGTAAAAAGAATTAAATTTAAAATCCTAAAAAAACCCACCAAAACTGTTCCTAGTCCCCTATTTTCCCCGCTCAAATAGTCAAACTGTTGTTTTTAAACGTGTTTTGGGGGGGCTTTTAAAATTTTGTTTAAAATTCATAGATAGGAAAAATCCAAAATTTTTTTTAAATGGGAAGGTTAAAATACCCAAAAAATGTAAATTTATAAATCTTTTAAAAGTTGCTAGAAATACTTTTTTCAATCCAAAAAGGGACAACCCGTCTTATTCAATAAAAATATGTGGTTTTTTTTTTTCCCTTACCATGAAAATTTTGATATGCCTTCTCTTCTTAAGCTTTAATATTAAAATTTTTTTCAAAATCTTTATACAGTAAAAAAACTTTTGATAAAGAATTCCCCCCCAAAATGTGATGGGGTGTTTAAATTTCCTTTTAAAATTGCGATAAGTTTATTACGGTCAAACTGGGGAAAAAACTCAACAAGATTAAAACAAAATAAAAATTTAGCATTAGAACGGACAAGATTCCAATGCTCATTTATTATGTAAAGATTTTAAAAACCCTCCAAATTTTTATTTTTAAAAAGTTGAGAAAAGTAGTATCAAGCAAGTCCATGTGACAGGAATATAATTGAATTGTTTCTAAAATCATTTTTATATTTTTTTTTTTGTTTTTTAAAAAATTATATCCTTTTAAAAAAATAGAATTTTTAAAAAAATTTAAAATAATACACTGGGGCAAATAATTTTGAAATTTTCTAGGTAAAATAGTTTGTGGGGTGAGTTTTGTGCAAAGGACCATCCCAAATTGGTCGGCGCGCGTCGGTGTTTAACGTTGTGGGCATTAAAATGGTATAAAAAACCGACAGGTTTTAGGTAAGACACATATTTCAACAGTTAGGTTCTTTATTATAAACGTTTGCCCACCGTAGCTTTTTCAGTAAGTACAGAAAAGTTGATAGAAGCAGAAGATACTTGAAGACGATGTAATCAGTCCATCACCCTTAAAGTTTTGAGGTGGTCAGTCCCTCAGTCTGGAGAAGAGCATTGTTCCATAGTATGAAACAATATGCTCTTCTCCAGACTGAGGGACTGACCACCTCAAAACTTTAAGGGTGATGGACTGATTACATCGTCTTCAAGTATCTTCTGCTTCTATCAACTTTTCTGTACTTGACTGAAGAAGCCTACTGTGTAGGCGAAACGTTTCATAATAAAGATACCTAACTGTTGCATATGTGTCTTACCTAACAACAGTTGTGGGATCTGATAGTGAGGTGCTGGCCAGACCCCTTATATAGCTTCCTTGGATGCTTTACTTTCATAGTTCCTTGATAATGTGAGTAGTCACGAAAGCGCTTGGAATTTCTCTATTCTCTCAGAGTGGTTGTTTTGCATATTCTGAAATCACCTGTTTACTGTTATCTTATTGCATATATATATATATATATATATATATATATATATATATATATATATATATATATATAAAATATATATATATATATATATATATATAACACTTTCAACAAACGGGCCGTATCCCACCGAGGCAGGGTAGCCCCCCAGAAAAAATATACACAGGAGAAGGGGTTACTAGCCCCTTGCTCCCGGCATTTTAGTCCCCTTTTACGACACGCATGGTATACTGAGGAAGAGTTCTGTTTCACTTCCCCATGGAGATAAGAGGAAATGAAAAAGAACAAGAATTAAGAAAATAAAAGAAAACCCATAGGGGTGTTTATATATATTCTTGTACATGGGTGATGAATGTTGCAACAAGGAGAAGGCTGGAGGCAGTGATGTCATGTCTGAAGGAAATGTGTGGTGTGAATATAATGCAGAGAATTCATAGTTTGGAGATTAGGAGAAGGTGTGGGATTACCAAAACTATTATCCAGAGGGCTGAGGAGGGGTTGTTGAGGTGGTTTCGACATGTAAATAGGTTGGAAGGAACTGAATGACTTCGAGATTGTATACATCTGTAGTGGAGGGCAGGCAAGGTAGGGGTAGGCCTAGGACAGGTTGGAGGGGGGTAAAGGAGGTTTTGTGTGCAAGGGGCTTGGACTTACAGCAAGCGTGCGTGTGTTAGGAGCAAATGGAGACAAATGGTTTTTAGGACTTGACATGCTGTTGGAGTGAAAACAAAGTAACATTAAGAAGGGATTCAGGAAAACCGGCAGGCCGGACTTGAGTCCTGGAGATGGGAAGTACAGTGTCTGCACCATAAAGGAGGGGTGTTAATGTTGCAGTTTTATAACTATTGTGTAAGCGCCCCTCTGGCAAGGCAGCGATGGAGTGAATGATGGTTTCTTTTTCGGGTCACCCTGCCTTGGTGGGAAACGGCCGATGTGTTAATAAAAAAATGCATGTGTATTGTGACCTAAGTGTAAGTAGAAGTAGCAAGATGTACCTGAAATCTTGCATTTTTATGAGACAGAAAAAAGACACCAGCAATCCTACCATCATGTAAAACAATTACAGGCATTAGTTTTACACTCCATATATATATGTCGTGCCGAATAGGTAAAACTGGTCACTGCACATGTCACGCTTAACGAGAGCACATACGTGGCCATGGAAGCTACAGGACTAAGTTCATTCTCCTTCCGTTTTTAATTCTTCACGAGGAGTTCATATAAATCTATCAGTCTGTAAAAAATAAATTTTTGGAAAGTCTAATTTTTAAGAGCTCGGTCTATTCGGCAAGTTCGGCTTATTAGGCACGACATATAATTACTATTATTATTACTATTGCTACTGCTACTAGCACCATTATCACTACCTCTACCAGTACCACTATTACGTCTATCATTTTACTACAACCTCTCGTTCTACTCTTAGCCTCTCCCCCTTCTCGTATATATACTGGCCTCCTCCTCTTCACTAGTCTGTGTGACTAGTTAATAGTCCAAGTTGGACCGAAACATCGTCACAAGTTTCATTCTATGTGCAGGTTATTGGTGTATTGTTGAAGTTACAGTATTATGCTTTTTTATTCGAGATTAAGTACTTTGATGAAGAGATGTACTTTTGGGAGGGACGCAAGCGAATTTTACTATTGCATAAGTTTGTATATAGTATCTTGGTGTACAAGACGCTAATATTTAAAGGTGTGGTGTTGAAGTACAGGTTTTTCCATGTGGGCGACAGTGTTTTTGTTCTCTATGCTGGCGATGATGACCTCTTTCATTCCTTTTACTTGCCTGAATCAGCAACTTCAATGACAGAGATAGTGGCTTGCGTTTCCGGGACTGAGTGTCAGTGGGTGCAGGGGGAAGAAGACTTAGCGTTTTATATTCCTGGGATTGAAGGACCGGTAATGGATGTAGAGATGGCTAGGGCGGTAGTGGCTGCAGAGATGGCAGGGGCGGTAGTGGCTGCAGAGATGGCAGGGGCGATAGTGGCTGCAGAGATGGCAGGGGCGGTAGTGGCTGCAGAGATGGCAGGGGCGGTAGTGGCTGCAGAGATGGCAGGGGCGGTAGTGGCTGCAGAGATGGCAGGGGTGGGTAGTGGCTGCAGAGATGGCAGGGGCGGTAGTGGCTGCAGAGATGGCAGGGGCGGTAGTGGCTGCAGAGATGGCAGGGGCGGTAGTGGCTGCAGAGATGGCACGGGCGGCAGTACTGGACTGTAGAGATGGCACAGGCGGTAATGGCTGCAGAAGTGGCAGGGGCGGTAGTGGCTGCAGAGATGGCAGGTGGCGGTGGTGGGTTATGTTATTTCAGGGATGAGTGCATCGGTGTCCATAGGCAAGGATGGTTTCTGGATATGTACACCAGATGAGTTATAGTTGATGATCATGAACATTCTTGTAGATTCGATTTCAGGGAACTGCATTTCTAGAAAACTGTTAAGCTTGAAAAAAAAAGCGTTGCGTGCTTTGTTAAATGCATTCTGTAGAGATAGGTGAAGATTTTTTTTAGTGATATCGTCCTTAAAGATAAATAATGGGTCCATAGTAGTGGTGGTGAAGCTTGGTTTTGGGGTTTCTTGTAATATCCTCTGAGTGTCGGCTTTTAGGTATGTGATAAGAGCTTATGTTGGGTCACTGGTGCCCTGAAGTTTCTTCTGAAAGTTGGTAAATTATTTACGGACACTTCTGTTCGCTCATCGGATATCTAACAGCCAGGGTGGGGTGGTCTGCGGGCATTCAGTATGTGTGTGGCCGTTAACACCTCTATTACGATTGACCTTATTATTTGTAATATATTTGGCCTGAGTAGAGGAGATGCTTAATATTGAACATACTCGTGGAAAATCGCAATAAGGATTTTTACGATGGGGCGATGAAAAGACTGCATTAAAACTTATTTTTAATATAACATACCTTACAGAATATTACGTAAGTTATTTTAAAATGGTACCTTTACTTATAAAGAAATAACACTTAACAGACTAATAACTTATATACTGTTTACAATAACATTTTCTGACTGAATGGGTTTTTACATGTGAAATTGATGAAGTTACGTGGCCACTCACACCAGAGACGATCCAAGCTTGATAACTGAAATCTCTTTAAACACTAGAGATTTTCCTTGGTGAGAGTCTTACAAATACTCTATTTTCAATAAATAGACTGAGAGAATAATACTATACTGCTGAATAACTTTTCAAAGTAAACAAGTAGAGAGGACCTTCTCAAGACTGAGAGAGATGTTGTACTGCTTAATCCACACCACTCACCCGTGACGTCAGCTGGTGTCAGGCGAGTAGTACAGAGGTGAGGCCACAAACATAAATTGGTCGTTACCCATGGTGAACCATCCATTTCCTCACCAGAATAAATATGTACATATAATGAAAATGGGAAAGATGAAAATGAATATTTAGTATTATAAACCTGATTACTCTCGTTTTAGCATTTAACGATGGTAATCGCAATGTAATATTAAAAAGATGAACAAGTATGAAAGACATATATATCACAACTGCCTCTCGGCGTAACAACCTCACATCAAGTAAAACCTCTCGTTCTTGAGAGTGTAGTCTTTGTTGGAATGGCGTAGCATGTCCAGAAAGAACGGAAGACTCTACACAGTGACTAACTAGCCAGACTAACACTCTTCGCACCAATCTAGTTCGTACTTCTCCACTCGCTATAGATGCTCCTGGTGTCCAACTTATTTCATGTTCCTCTTGTCATCTTCAGTACTTTGGAAAAACTGGCCGTTCTTTTTCTGACACTCAAGGAGGACAAAAGTAGTGTTAGGCTTGCCAACACCAACGATGCTCTTTTCTGTCTTGTCAGAGATCACCGTCATCTTATTGACTGGTCTTCTGTTAAAACTGTCTACCATTTCTCAATCTGCTTGAATCCTCCCTTAAGGAGGCAGGTTTGTAGAGGAGCCATTTTCATTTTTTTTTTGAAGCTGCTGCTGGAGAGGTGGTATAGTGTAGTCTTGTTACCAAAGGTGAAACGTAGAGGCTTGAGGAATTCCAGAACCTGGGTAAGTGTGAAGTGAAGAGGTGATTCGCAGGTATACTTGACTGTTCCTGCACCGAGGCCTTTGTAGAGCTCAGTGCAGGGCATGGTGTCAGCATTCGATTGAGAAGTGTGGAAGGTAAGGTTTTTCCATGAGGGCGTACTGGAGTCGTCACTATCTTCTTCGGAAGTAGTTACAGTAGGAGAGTCTACAACGATGCTAGCAGGTGACTGTGGGTCGGTAAGAACAGTGGAGAGGTGTATTGGTGGTGTATTAACAGGTTGGGAGACGTGGGAGGTGGTGGTCGAGGCAGAATAATCAACGTTCTCGGCGGTGGATGTGGTTGTAGAAATTTCGGAAACAGTTACTTTGGCAAAGAGAGAGAGTTCTGCAGGTGCAGTAAAGTTCACGACGTTGGGAAGGCTCTTGAGGGTGTTGGCTGAAGGTGTGGAGTCCAGGAGAACGAAGACAGGTATGTTGTTCAGATAGAATAGTTCGTTTATAGTAGTGTTGAAAGTGCGGGGATTTTCTGCATTTGCAAGGTGTACATACACCATACAATATAGCACATTGGAAGGAGCACCGTCAGGAAGTGGAGAGAGAGAGAGAGTTGCAGGATAGAGAGGTCTGTTGAGTAGCCTGGAGAATCTTAGTAGTGTCAGACTGAATTTTAGTGATTGCAGCATAGGTAGGTGATCTAGAATTATTCTTTTATTGAATTATCTTGATCACAACTTCTTTTCTCAGTGGGTATTTGGTTGCAAGGGTATGATGGGCACCCTTGTAGTTGAGGCATGTTGGGGTAGAGCTGGTAGTGGTGCAGGCTTTATAGACGTGTTCTTTACTTCCACAGTTGGTGCAAAATTTCCTATACTTGATGGGGCAGTCCTCTGTAACGTGGTTATACGAATAGCAGGTCCAGCAGGAAGATATTTTTAAAACGCATGAAATGGCCAGTCCACCAGATAGAGCTTGGGCAGCCATAGCGATGTCTTTGAAGGTGATCTTGATTATGGACGAGGCGTTTGGTATCTTTGTAATGGTTTTCATTGAAGCCCAGATATTCTGTTCTTCGATGGATGACTTGAGATCTTCACTTGAGAGGGCAGTGGCGATTCTGTCAAGACCTTTCACGAAGACAGATCGTTACGCCTTCAAGTAAAGGGAGGAGGAAATTTCAAATCCTCGGTCATGCATAGTCTTGATGGCAGTAGTAGACAGGATTTTTTTGGCCTCATCTCAATTACAGGCGACAAGGAAGGCGTCCTTCAAGGTCGAGATGCCGGAGAACTTGACCTGCTGGCTGCTTTTTAAGTGCAACAGTAAGTGCAAACTTTGAAGCATCATTCACCACAGAACTTGCAGGTTTAATCTTAACACGATAAAACATCGTGGAAGAGTTCAGTGTCCTTGTAGAGTGTAAAAATTCCCCTCCCCATTGGGGATAAAAGGGGAGTCTTCTTGAGTGTAGAGCGACTGTCTTGCCAGTAGCAAGGTCAGCAGAGCAAGGTGTAGTGAAGAATCGTAGGTGAGGCCGGAAGTGTGGTCGTCGATTTCAATATTTTCTTAGAGGTGTGGGAGTCTTGAGCTTCAGGCAGTGTTGTAGTGGTTATGGAGGTGGCGGCAGGAGGGGCAGGTGGAGTGGCTTGGGTTTCTTGGGAGGCTGCAACTGGTAGGTCTGGAGTGGCTTGAGCGGCAGTGGTTGTAGGATCTAAATAACAAAAAAAGGCACAATACCGTGACTGGAACGATACACAAATAACCCGCACGTAGAAGAGAGGAGCTTACAACGACGTTTCGGTCCGACCTGGACCATTTACAAAGTCACAAAGTGTGACTTTGTAAATGGTCCAAGTCGGACCGAAACGTCGTCGTAAGCTCCTCTCTTCTATGTGCGGGTTATTTGTGTATTGGAGGATCTGTTGTAACGGTGATGCCTCCTGTATTGGGAAGGATTTTCAGGATGTGGACTGTGCAGTATCAGGAAACTTGAAGCTAGAAGAGCGTTGAGGAGAAAGAATTCATTGATAGTAAAGTTGAAGTCCCAGGGAATGCAGCTTTTTGCATGTGGAAATAGACTGCATTACATGATTTTGATGGGAGTGTCTTGAATTGTTGGAAGAGTATTGATTGAAAAGGTAGGCTGATGGGTTACTTGGTGCTAAGTTTCTTTTCGTTCTTCAAGTTTCGTCTAATTTCTTTCTTGAGTCGGCATTTGGGTGCAAGAGTGCGATGCTCACATGTTCGGTTGAGACATTTGGGATGAGTGGTTGATGTGCACTCCTTGTGTGCGTCTCCTTCGTTGCCACAGTTCGAACAATATTTCGTCTCCTAAAGTGGACAGTCCTTAGCGAGGTGTGTATAAGAGAAGCAGTTCCGGCACGAGGTAATGTGGTGCAGCGCTCTCATCCAATACTTTTGGTTGATGATGCTGTAGTAGGACATTCAGAGAGTATCAATGAGAGCTTGAGATGTAATGGAACACTCGGAAAACTTGATGTTGAGCATTGAGGAAGCGTGGGAATTTTGGTGATCATATTAACAGTAGCCCAATCATTTTGGTCTTCAATTAGTTTTTTTCAGTTCGGTCGTCGATTGGCTGGTAATGTCGCGATGTTAATCATTGAAATTGGCCTACACCTGGAGAAGGAGGTACATCGAGGTCAGTCTTAAAGAAATTCATTGCCGGGGTAGTGATGATCTTGTCCGTCTCATCATCACTGAAACAGTCGACGATAACAGAGTCCTTCCTGCTGAAGATATTGGACAGTTTCACCTGCAGAATGGTCGGCAGGAGTGTGGCCGAGGTCTTTGATGAATCAGATATCCCCAAGAAGTTGGCGGATGAGCATACGGTGCCCCTGTACTTTTATCTTTGATGGGGGACTAGTCAGTGAGTGAAGTACGAAGTCTAATGAGATACGTGTGAATGTAAATGAAGTGCTTGCTAATACGTAATAATAATAATAATAATAATAATAATAATAATAATAATAATAATAATAATAATAATAATAATAATCCTAGGTAGTAGGTTGGTAGACAGCAACCGCCCAGGGAGGTACTACCGTCCTGCCAAGTGAGTGTAAAACGTAAGCCTGTAATTGTTTTACACGATGGTAGGATTGCTGGTGTTTTTTCTGTCTCTTAAACATGCAAGGTTTCAGGTACGTCTTGCTACTTCTGCTTACACTTAGGTCACACTACACATACATGTACAAGCATATGTATACACACCCCTCTGGGTTTTCTTCTATTTTCTTACTAGCTCTTGTTCTTGTTTATTTCCTCTTATCTCCATGGGGAAGTGGAACAGAATTCTTCCTCCGTAAGCTATGCGTGTTGTAAGAGGCGACTAAAATGCCAGGAGCAAGGGGCTAGTAACCCCTTCTCCTGTATATATTACTAAATATGAAAGGAGAAACTTTTGTTTTTCCTTTTGGGCCACCCTGCCTTGGTGGGATACAGCCGATGTGTTGAAAGAAAGAATAATAATAATAATAATAATATATCTTTATTTCTACAAGTACATGTACAAGGTATACAGGCCTAGCTGACATCAATAGCATGCTTGTTATGCAGAACATTTCGGGCAAATTAGGTCAGTTTTGTCCCAGGATGCGACCCACACCAGTCGACTAACACCCAGGTACCCATTTTACTGATGGGTGAACGTAGACAACCGGTTTAAGGAAACACGCCCAATGCTTCTATCCCTTCGCCGGGAATCGAACCTGGACCCTCACCATGTGAAGCGAAAGCTTTTGCCACCAGGCCACGGGGCACCGTAGATATACATGAATTTGAAACTCTGAGAATGGAGACCGCAGACAGTGACAGGAGTTCAGTTTACTTTGAAAACTGAAATGTCTGGTTCTTGAATGTTCTAAACACATCGTGTGGGAGGTATACGAGTGTTAGACAGTTGTCTTTTTTTTTTTTTTATTCGCCGATATTCTCCCGGCCCGGGCCTTTTCCAAGTAGTGGTGACCCGGCCTTGGCTCCCTATCTGGGGAGTATCTTGAGACGTAAGTCTCCCATAGGAGGAGGCACAAGTACCCCCTCATCTTTGGGACCAACTGTCCCCAGGCCTAGCCACATTCCCCGCCCTCACGGGGCTCGTAGGGAGAAGCTAGGCCTCTGGTCTGCCATCTACCCCGCCTCAAAGGGGCACAGTTGTCGAAGTCATCGATGAATTGTTACACAAAATTTTGGACTTGTGTGTGAAGTTGTATTGGGCAACAGAGGCGTATCTGATAGTTCCATTACAGGGTCGAGGGTGGAGTTCTTTGGTGAACATTGTGTTTTTGTTTGTAGGTGTAATGAAGTGTGAGATTCTCCCAGGTTAAGCCAGGGGAGTGGTTGTCAACTTCAATTTAGGAAAGTATGTATCCTAGTTGATAACTAGGATTCATGTTCATCAGTTAGGAATCTTTATTCTGACACATCTACACAGTAGGTTTCTTCAGTCGAGTACATAGGTAGCAAAAGCACTGGAGATGCAAGACGATGTAATCAGTCCATCAACCTCGAAGACGTAGTTTGAGGTGGTCAGTCCCTCAGCCTGGAGAAGAGTTCAGCTTCATAGTCTGGAACAGTGTGAAGCTGAAGCATCATGACGGAGACTTATATACTGTCAAGGTGAGGCGCAAAAAATCTTGAAGACGACAGAAGAGATGGGGCCTAGTAGGCAGTGTAGCAAGGTTACTGGTTATCAAGGCTACTGGTTAGCAAGGCTACTGGGTAGTAAGGCTACTGGGTACTAAGGCTACTGGGTGGCAAGACTGTTGGGTAGCAAGGCTGCTAGGTAGCAAGACTACTGGGTGGCAAGGCTACTGGGTAGTAAGGCTACTGGGTAGTAAGGCTACTGGGTGGCAAGGCTGTTGAGTAGCAAAGGCTACTGGGTAGTAAGGCTGCTGGGTAGCAAGGCTACTGGGTAGTAAGGCTACTGGGTAGTAAGGCTGCTGGGTAGCAAGGCTACTGGGTAGTAAGGCTGCTGGATAGTAAGGGTACTGGGTAGTAAGGCTGTTGGGTAGCAATGCTACTGGGTAGGTTCCTCTCCAAACCAGTCTTTCTCACTTGTAACTCGTGGTCGGGCAATCAAATTGTCGACGATGTCGTCTTTACCAAGAAGTTATGTTGCAGTATCTGATAATGTAAATCTAATAATGGTACAATAATGACAGGTTAATAAGACACATATGCAACAGTTAGGTATCTTTATTTCGAAACATTTTGCCTACACAGTAGGCTTCTTCAGCCAGTGGCTTCCTCAGTCCATTACTTAAGAAATGATGAAAGACGAGGAGTTTAAGGTACTCGGTCCCCCAGCTTGCAATCGATGTGTTCTGTCGATTATTTTTGGTAAAGTAGAGCATATGAGCGGAGAAGAGGCTTTTGATACTGGAGACAGGTGAGTGAAGCAGCTGGAGACGACATCACTGGAAAATTACACTAGTGGAAGTAGGTTATACCTAAAGGTTATTCAAGCGTTTGAAGAATTTCTTGTATCAAGATCCCAAGATGTAGCTGTGTCTGACATAATAACTGTATTAATGTTGGCAGAATTACCCACTTTTACATTTGAGACATTTTGGTTGAGAGGTGGAGGAATAGTTCTTATGAGTGTCCTGTGCTGCAGGTTTAGAAATATTTTGTCCTTCAAAGGTCAGTTCTTGGCGAGGTGAGTATACGCACATAGTAAGTCCAGCATGGGCTGATGTGGTGGAATTACTCAGGTTCTATGTTCATGGGATTAACGTGAGATGCGTAGACCTTTGCTAAGTGCACGAGATGTGGAGATTTTTGCGATGGAGTCGACGGTGGCCTAGTCACTATGATCTTCAATGAGTCATTTCAAGTCGCCTGTTGATTGAATGGTGACGTCACGATCACGCTTCTTTACAAATACCGATTACTAGGTCCTTAACGCAGGGAAAGGAGCCACTTACAAGTTACGGATGATGAGAGCGTTACACAAATAACCCGCACATAGAAGAGAGGAGCTTACGACGACGTCTCGGTCCGACTTGGACCATTTACAAACTGTTTATAGTTTTGTCACCGTTAAAGCAGACTGTAATGAGAGAGTCCTTGGAAATGAGGAGATTGGATAGTGTCACCTGTAGAGTGGTGGTCAACAGTGCTGCCACAGTCTTCGTCGTGTCGGAGATGGTACCATGAAGTGGGCAAATGTGCACGACGTTGCTGTCATCCCAGGCGACAGCAGACTCGGTGAGGTGTGTGTTTAAGTACGTGGAAATAAATGAGACACTTAAGCAGCACTTAAGTATTATTATTCAGGAAATGTTTCGTCAGCCAGCGTCTTCAATCCAACACAGAGATCACCTTCGCCAGTATATAAAATTCCATTCTGATGTTTCAGCTTCATATTATTCCGGACTAGGAAATAGAACTCATCTTCAGGCTGAGGGACTGACCACCTCAAAACTATGTTTTCGAGAGTGATGGACTGATTACATTGTCTTCACATCACTGCTTATGCCTCGTCTTCTGTATTCATCTGAAGATTCCTTTAGCGTAGACTAAACGTTTCGGAATAAAGATGTCTAACTTGACGATGTTGTATACTATTGTTATACTGGTAATTAAAGGAAACGTTTCCTGTAATAAATGTCTTGAACAGTATAAAAATGTCTTTTTCCACATCTTATATTATCACTATACCGTTTTTCATTAGAGGGATAATGTGTCCACTTAGTGAGGTATTAATTAATGAAGCACAGTTAACCATCGGCGAAAATGACCGACAGAAGCGAAGGTTGCTGTAAGTTGCTGCCTTGACTGACACAACTGACACAATGTGCAAAGATCCGGAAGCTTCGTTGCTTCCGGGCTTTTGGCTAGAAGATGGTGATCCATGTTAGGATACATGTTAAGTGAACACTGTGAGGATAGAGAAACTCTGTAGTACCGGCCCATACTAGGCAGGTCCTGCTTAAATCCAACCCTTCTCATTTACATTTTTTTTCGACACGTCTGCCGTCTCCCACCGAGGCAGGTTGACCAAAAAAGGAAAACACTATCGCCATCATTCACATAATCACTGTTTTGCATAGGCGCCCAGATACTACAATTAAGATGTCACTCAAAACAGCCAAAATTCCAAATTCCTCCTTTAAGGTGCAGACATTGTACTTCTCACCTCCAGGAGTCAAGTCCGGTGAACCCATTTCCTTGAATCTCTCTACAAAATATTATCCTGCTCACACTCCAACAGTTCGTCAGGTCCCAAAAACCACTCGTCTCCACTCACTCCTAATACACTCACATATGCCTGCTGCATGTCCATGCCCCACGCACACAAAACCTCTTTTACCCCCCTCCCTCCATCCTTTACTAGGACGAACCCTACCCCTTCTCTCCACTACAGATTTATACACCCTCGAAGTCAATCTAGTTTGCTCCATCCTCTCTAAATGACCAAACCACCTGAACCACCGCTCTTCATCCTTCTGAATAATACTTTTACTAACTCCATATCTCCTCCTAATTTCCACACTATGAATTCTCTGCATAATATTTACACCACACATTGCCCTTAGGACATCTTCACTGCCTCCAGCCGCATCCTCGCTGCAGCATTCACAACCCAAGCTTCACACCCATATAAGAGTGTTGGTACTACTATACTTTCATACATTTCCTTCTTTAGGGACCTACCAATTTTCTTTTCCTGTCTGTTCAGGGAAACACCAGTTTGCTCTTCCATGGATAACTTTTTTTTTCTCCACAGATACCTCAACGCACCACTCACCTTTTCTCCTTCATTAGTTGTTTGGTTAACCTTGTCCTTCATAAACCCATCTGCTGACAAGTCAACTCCTAAATATCTGAACACACTCACTTCTTTCATACCCCCTCCCTCCATTGTAATAAATTTTTCTTTACCTAAGTCATTTGATACCGTCGTCACCATACTCTTATCTATGTTCACTTTCAATTGTCTTCCTTTACACACTCAAAACTCATCCACTAACCTTTGCAACTTCTATTTAGAATATCCCAAAAGCACAGTATCATCAGCAAAAAGTAATTGTGTTAACTCACATTTTATATTTGGTTCCCCATAATCCCACCCCGCTTCCCAACACCCTATAATTTACTTATTTTACAACTCCATCTATAAATATAATAAACAACCATGGGGACATTACACATCCCTGTCTAATACCTACTTGAACCGGGAAGTAATCTCCCTTTCTCCTACACACCCTAACCTGAGTCTCACTATCCTCATAAGAACTCTTTACTGCATTTAGTAACTTACTACCTGTTCCATACACTGGTAACATCTGTCACATTGTTTCCCAATTCACCCTATCATAAGAACATAAGAAAGAAGGAACACTGCAACAGGCCTACTGACCCATGCGGAGCAGGTCCATGTCTCCCTCCCCCCAGGATTAGCCCAATGACCCACCCAGTCTGGTCACCTCCACTCAAGGAAGGAGCACGGCACCAGACCCAGCAGCACAAGCTAGTCAGGTCCAACTCACACCCACCCACACCCACTCATGTATTTATCTAATCTATTTTTAAAACTACACAACGTTTTAGCCTCTATAACTGTACTCGGGAGTTTGTTATACTCATCCACAACTCTATTACCAAAGCAGTGATTTCCTATATCCTTCCTGAATCTGAATTTTTTCCGACTTGAAACCATTGCTGCGAGTCCTGTCTTGGCTGGAATTTTTCAGCATGCTATTTACATGGAAATATAAACACAAATGCAGTATAATGTGATCCTTTATTGACAACGTTTCACCCACACAGTGGGCTTTTTCAAGTCACACCATGCTATTTACATAGTCTTTATTTATTCCTGTTTTCCATTATACACCTCGATCATATCCCCCCCTAATTCTACGCCTTTCTAGAGAGTACAGATTCAAGGCCCTCAGTCGATCCTCACAGGGAAGTTTTCTGAAAAGGGGATCATCTTTGTCACCCCTTTCTGTACTTTTTCCCAGAGTTTTTATATCCTTCTGTAATACGGTAACAAAACTGTGAGCATAGTCTAAAAAAGGGCCAAACCCAAAGGATTATGGGTTGAAAAAAAAAACCTGGGGACTTCTTTTTTTTACTTTAGATATGAAGCCAAGGTTCTTGTTAGCTTTTTTGGGAAACACTAATGCATGTTGTTTTGGGTTTTAGATTTTTGAAAACCGGAACCCCTAAATTTCTTTGAACCCCTGGTTTTAAGATCTCTTATTTAGTTTTTGTGGATGGTTATTTTCCTGTCCAACATTTAGACTTTGATTTGTCTTTATTAAACAGATTGCCACTTCTCCGCCATTGCTCGTCTTCCATCATCCGGGTGTTCTAGTGTCCCCATTAGAAGAATTGAACGGCCCCATTTGGTGTCATCGCAAAAATTTCCTTTTTGTCGTTTTATTCCCACTATGTCGTTTTGTAAATTTTGAACAACAAAGGACCAACACTGACCCCTGAGGAACACCGCTTTTTTTTTCAGTGCCTATTTGTCAGCCATGCCTCTACCCAGGAAAAAAAAATTTTTTACCCATTCGTGGTTTAAGTTTTAATAGCCTTGATGTGGAAAATCTATCGAAAACCTTTTTTGAAGTCCATATAACAAATCTATCATTTCCCTGATCTACCTCCTCAAACACCGTAGTGAAAAAATGTTAGTAAATCCGTTTTTTAAAAAGGAACGCCCCCCTTTTTAAAAAGTGTTTAGTTTTATTAATCAATCTGTGCTGTCAAGAGGCTACGAATTCGGCAATTGTTGTTTTCCATAAATTTTCCCCTTTTTAGGTAAGGGTTATTGGTCTATAGTTCGAAGCCAAGGACCCGTCACCTGCCTTGAAATAGGGATTTCATTTTTCCCTTTTCCATTATCAGGACTATGCCGTTTGTAGTGATTGTTAAAAAGATTAGCCAAAAAGGGTTTCTAAGTTCATCTTTACATTTTCCCTTTCCCCTTGCAAACAGTTCATCAGGACCCGGGGATTTGTTAAGTTTTAGTTTCTCTATTTGTCTGAGGACCTTGTCAGTAGGTACCCCAATCGTGCTAGTTTATTTCCCGTTTAAAATTTAAACTTTATTTAGGAATTCGCTATTATTTTCCAGGGAGAAAACTGGAGGAAGTGGTTTTGAGAATTTCAACTATCCTTATCATGTCAGTAATCGACCGAGTTACTTCAAGCCTTTTTTTAAACCATATAGTGAAATTTTAAGCTTCTGTAATTTCACTTTTTTTTTTTCACAGTGGTTGTTCTGCATATTGTGATATCACCTGTGTATGTGATCTTATTTATTACCAATATATGCTCATTTAAAATATATATTTATAATTATATATATATATATTTTTATTTTTTTTTTATTTTTTAT
>NC_069419.1:55368006-55392370 GCF_026875155.1 Cherax quadricarinatus
CTTTAAGGTTTGGGGTTTAAAAAGGGGTTAATGAGACTGCCTAGTTATCAATAGGATACTATTTCCTAAATTGAGGTTGCAACCCCCCTTTTGGGTGGCTTTAACCTGGAGAATCTGACTCTTCATTACCCTACAAATAAAACACAATGTTCACCAAAGGGAACTCACCCTCGACCCTGTAAGGGAACTATCAGATACGCCTCTGTTGCCCAAATACAACTTCAAAACACACAAGTCCAAAATTTTGTGTAACAATTCACGATGACTTCGACAACTGTGCCCCTTTGAGGGGGGTGATGAGCCAGAGGCCTAGCTTCTCCTACGAGCCCGTGGGGCCCGGGGAATGTGGTTTAGGCCTGGGACATTTGGGTCCCAAAGATGGGGGGTATTGTGCCTCCCCTATCGGAGACTTACGTCTCAAGATACTCCCAGATAGGGAGCCAGGCCGGGTCACCACTACTTGGAAAAGGCCCGGCCGGGAGAATATCGGCGAATAAAAAAAAAAAAAAAAAACAACTGTGCAACACTCGTATACCTCCCACAACGATGTGTTTAGAACATTCAAGAACCAGAAATTTCAGTTTTCAAAGTAAACTGAACTCCTGTCACTGTCTGCGGTCTCCATTCTCAGAGTTTCACATTCATGTATATCTACGGTGCCCCGTGGCCTGGTGGCAAAAGCTCTCGCTTCACATGGTGAGGGTCCAAGTTCGATTCCCGGCGAAGGGATAGAAACATTGGGCGTGTTTCCTTAAACCGGTTGTCTACGTTCACCCATCAGTAAAATGGGTACCTGGGTGTTAGTCGACTGGTGTGGGTCGCATCCTGGGACAAAATTGACCTAATTTACCCGAAATGTTCTGCATAACAAGCATGCTATTGATGTCAGCTAGGCCTGTATACCTTGTACATGTACTTGTAGAAATAAAGATATATTATTATTATTATTATTACGTATTAGCAAGCACTTCATTTACATTCACACGTATCTCATTAGACTTCGTACTTCACTCACTGACTAGTCCCGCATCAAAGATAAAAGTGCAGGCGCACCGTGTGCTCATCCGCCAACTTCTTGGGGATATCTGATTCATCAAAGACCTCGGCCACACTCCTGCCGACCATTCTGCAGGTGAAACTGTCCAATATCTTCAGCAGGAAGGACGCTGTTATCGTCGACTGTTTCAGTGATGATGAGACGGACAAGATCATCACTACCCCGGCAATGAATTTCTTTAAGACTGACCTCGATGTACTTCCTTCTGCAGGTGTAGGCCAATTTCAATGATTAACATCGCGACATTACCAGCCAATCGACGACCGAACTGAAAAAAACTAATTGAAGACCAAAATGATTGGGCTACTGTTAATATGATCACCAAAATTCCCACGCTTCCTCAATGCTCAAGATCAAGTTTTCCGAGTGTTCCATTACATCTCAAGCTCTCATTGATACTCTCTGAATGTCCTACTACAGCATCATCAACCAAAAGTATTGGATGAGAGCGCTGCACCACATTACCTCGTGCCGGAACTGCTTCTCTTATACACACCTCGCTAAGGACTGTCCACTTTAGGAGACGAAATATTGTTCGAACTGTGGCAACGAAGGAGACGCACACAAGGAGTGCACATCAACCACTCATCCCAAATGTCTCAACCGAACATGTGAGCATCGCACTCTTGCACCCAAATGCCGACTCAAGAAAGAAAGAAATTAGACGAAACTTGAAGAACGAAAAGAAACTTAGCACCAAGTAACCCATCAGCCTACCATTTCAATCAATACTCTTCCAACAATTCAAGACACTCCCATCAAAATCATGTAATGCTGTCTATTTCCACATGCAAAAAGCTGCATTCCCTGGGACTTCAACTTTACTATCAATGAATTCTTTCTCCTCAACGCTCTTCTAGCTTCAAGTTTCCTGATACTGCACAGTCCACATCTGAAAATCCTTCCCAATACAGGAGCATCACCGTTACAACACGATCCTCCAATACACAAATAACCCGCACATAGAAGAGAGGAGCTTACGATGACGTTTCGGTCTGACTTGGACCATTTACAAAGTCACACTTTGTGACTTTGTAAATGGTCCAAGTCGGACCGAAACGTCGTTGTAAGCTCTTCTCTTCTACGTGCGGGTTATTTGTGTATCGTTCCAGTCACGTTATTGTGCCTTTTTTTGTTATTTAGATCCTACAACCACTGCCGCTCAAGCCACTCCAGACCTACCAGTTGCAGCCTCCCAAGAAACCCAAGCCACTCCACCTGCCCCGCCTGCCGCCACCTCCATAACCACTACAACACTGCCTGAAGCTCAAGACTCCCACACCTCTAAGAAAATATTGAAATCGACGGCCACACTTCCGGCCTCACCTACGATTCTTCACTACACCTTGCTCTGCTGACCTTGCTACTGGCAAGACAGTCGCTCTACACTCAAGAAGAACTCCTTTTATCCCCAATGGGGAGGGGAATTTTTACACTCTACAAGGACACTGAACTCTTCCACGATATTTTTATCGTGTTTAAGATTAAACCTGCAAGTTCTGTGGTGAATGATGCTTCAAAGTTTGCACTTACTGTTGCACTTAAAAAGCAGCCAGCAGGTCAAGTTCTCCGGCATCTCGACCTTGAAGGACGCCTTCCTTGTCGCCTGTAATTGAGATGAGGCCAAAAAAATCCTGTCTACTACTGCCATCAAGACTATGCATGACCGAGGATTTGAAATTTCCTCCTCCCTTTACTTGAAGGCGTAACGATCTGTCTTCGTGAAAGGTCTTGAGAGAATCGCCACTGCCCTCTCAAGTGAAGATCTCAAGTCATCCATCGAAGAACAGAACATCTGGGCTTCAGTGAAAAAAACCATTACAAAGATACCAAACGCCTCGTCCATAATCAAGATCACCTTCAAAGACATCGCTATGGCTGCCCAAGCTCTATCTGGTGGACTGGCCATTTCATGCTACTTTATTCACCCTAGTTACATCGAACTTAAGCGTTTTAAAAATCTCTTCCTGCTGGACCTGCTATTCGTATAACCACGTTACAGAGGACTGCCCCATCAAGTATAGGAAATTTTGCACCAACTGTGGAAGTAAAGAACACGTCTATAAAGCCTGCACCACTACCAGCTCTACCCCAACGTGCCTCAACTACAAGGGTGCCCATCATACCCTTGCAACCAAATACCCACTGAGAAAAGAAGTTGTGATCAAGATAATTCAAGAAAAGAATAATTCTAGATCACCTACCTATGCTGCAATCACTAAAATTCAGTCTGACACTACTAAGATTCTCCAGCCTACTCAACAGACCTCTCTATCCTGCAACTTCTCTCTCTCTCACTTCATGACGGTGCTCCTTCCAATGTGCTATATTGTACGGTGTATGTACACCTTGCAAATGCAGAAAATCCCCGCACTTTCAACACTACTATAAACGAACTATTCTATCTGAACAACTTACCTGTCTTCGTTTCTCCTGGACTCCACACCTTCAGCCGAACACCCTCAAGAACCTTCCCAACGTCGTGAACTTTACTGCACTTGCAGAACTCTCTCTCTTTGCCAAAGCAACTGTTTCCGAAATTTCTACAATCACATCCACCGCCGAGAAACGTTGATTATTCTGCCTCGACACCACACTCCCACGTCTCCCAACCTGTTATACACCACCAATACACCTCTCCACTGTTCTTACCGACCCACAGTCACCTGCTAGCATCGTTGTAGACTCTCCTACTGTAACTACTTCCGAAGAAGATAGTGACGACTCCAGTACGCCCTCATGGAAAAACCTTACCTTCCACACTTCTCCATCGAATGCTGACACCATGACCTGCACTGAGCTCTACAAAGGCCTCGGTGCTGGAACAGTCAAGTATACCTGCGAATCACCTCTTCACTTCACACTTACCCAAGTTCTGGAATTCCTCAAGCCTCTACGTTTCACCTTTGGTAACAAGACTACACTATACCACCTCTCCAGGAGCAGCTTCAAAAAAAAAAAATGAAAATGGCTCCTCTACAAACCTGTCTCCTTAATCACTCCAATAACACCACCAGTGAGCTGCCCTCTGATGTTCCCTCCTGCTGTCCTCACGATTAACACTAATATTTATTTAGACATTTAATGGTTTGTTGCTATCAGCAATAAACCATTTAAATGCCTCAGCATTACCATCATATCACCCAATACCAGACATGCTACACATAAATAAAATATAACCCGCACATAGGAGGAGCTTACGACGACTTTTCGGTCCGACTTGAACCATTTACACAGTCACACTAACAGAAAGGAGAGAAGGAGGCAGTATATATAGACCATCTGACAGGGACGGGGCAAGAGAGGCAGTAGGAAAGGAAATAGAGAGGTAGTAATATTGGAATCAGTCATAGGCCAAGAAAGAGGAGCACTGCAGGAGAGCTGAGGGCCCACAAGGGGTACGAACAAAAACAATGGGGGAGAAAATAAAGGACCGAACACCCAAAGCAGAAGAAAAAAAACAAAGAAAGGGGAAAAAAGAAAAGGAGAAGATGTAGAAAGAGAAGGAGAAAAAAGAAAGAAGCGGATCGTGTTCTGAAGTCTGGAGTATTTTACAAAGTAATGGGAAAGGAAGGCATCTACAGAGTCAAAGCCACGACTAAGATTCATACTAGGAAAGATGCAAATAAGGGAGGATTCAAGCAGACTGAAAAATGGTAGACAGTTTTAACAGAAGACCAGTCAATAAGATGACGGTGATCTCTGACAAGACAGAAAAGAACATCGTTGGTGTTGGCAAGCCTAACACTACTTTTGTCCTCCTTGAGTGTCAGAAAAAGAACGGCCAGTTTTTCCAAAGTACTGAAGATGACAAGAGGAACATGAAATAAGTTGGACACCAGGAGCATCTATAGCGAGTGGAGAAGTACGAACTAGATTGGTGCGAAGAGTGTTAGTCTGGCTAGTTAGTCACTGTGTAGAGTCTTCCGTTCTTTCTGGACATGCTACGCCATTCCAACAAAGACTACGCTCTCAAGAACGAGAGGTTTTACTTGATGTGAGGTTGCTACGCCGAGAGGCAGTTGTGATATATATGTCTTTCATACTTGTTCATCTTTTTAATATTACATTGCGATTACCATCGTTAAATGCTAAAACGAGAGTAATCAGCTTTATAATACTAAATATTCATTTTCATCTTTCCCATTTTCATTATATATACATATTTATTCTGGTGAGGAAATGGATGGTTCACCATGGGTAACGACCAATTTATGTTTGTGGCCTCACCTCTGTACTACTCGCCTGACACCAGCTGACGTCACGGGTGGGTGGTGTGGATTAAGCAGTACAACATCTCTCTCAGTCTTGAGAAGGTCCTCTCTACTTGTTTACTTTGAAAAGTTATTCAGCAGTATAGTATTATTCTCTCAGTCTATTGAAAATAGAGTATTTGTAAGACTCTCACCAAGGAAAATCTCTACAGTGTTTAAAGAGATATCAATTATCAAGCTTGGATCGTCTCTGGTGTGAGTGGCCACGTAACTTCATCAATTTCACATGTAAAAACCCATTCAGTCAGAAAATGTTATTGTAAACGGTATATAAGTTATTAGTCTGTTAAGTGTTATTTCTTTATAAGTAAAGGTACCATTTTAAAATACCTTACAGAATATTACGTAAGTTATATTAAAAATAAGTTTTAATGCAGTCTTTTCATCGCCCCATCGTAAAAATCCTTATTGCGATTTTCCACGAGTATGTTCAATATTAAGCATTTCCTCTACTCAGGCCAAATATATTACAAATTATAAGGTCAATCGTAATAGAGGTGTTAACGGCCACACACACATACTGAATGCCCGCAGACCACCCAACCCTGGCTGTTAGATATCCGATGAGCGAACAGAAGTGTCCGTAAATAATTTAAGAACATAAGAACATAAGAACGAAGGAACACTGCAGAAGGCCTACTGGCCCATGCGAGGCAGGTCCAAGTCCCTACCGGCTTAAGCCAATGCACCCAACCTAGTCAGGTCAGGTCACATTGACTCAAGGGAGGAACACGGCAACCGACCCGTTAGCACAAGCTATCAGGTCTAACTCACACCCACCCACATCTACTCATGTATTTATCCAACCTATTTTTAAAGCTACACAACGTTTGGCCTCTATAACGGTACTTGGGAGTTTGTTCCACTCATCCACAACTCTATTCCAAACCAGTACTTTCCTATATCCCTCCTGAATCTGAATTTTTCCAATTTAAAAACCCATTGTGCGAGTCCTGTCTAGGTTTAGATTTTTATCAAAAACTATTTACATCCCCTTTATTTATTCCTGTCTTCCACTTATAAACCTCAATCATATCCCCCTAATTCTACGTCTTTCTAGAGAGTGCAGTTTCGGGGCCCCTTAGTCTATCCTCATAGGGAAGGTTTCTGATAGATGGGATCATCTTTGTCATCCTCCTTTGTACATTTTCCAGAGAATTTATATCCATTCTGTAATACGGTGACCCAAATGTGCAGCATAATCAAAATGAGGCCTAACCAAGGATGTATAGAGTTGAAGAACAACCTGAGGACTTTATTTTATGCTTCTTGATATGAAGCCAAGGATTCTATTAGCTTTATTGCGAACACTTATGCACTGTTGTCTTGGGTTTCAGATTACTGCTAACCAGAACTCCTAAATCTTTTTCGCAATCCTAATATTAAGATCTACATTATTTTAGTTTTATGTGGCATGGTTATTGTCCTGTCCAACATTTAGAACTTTGCATTTGTCTATATTAAACTGCATCTGCCCCTTCTCCGACCACTGCATCAGTCTATTCAAATCTTCCCGGAGTGCTCGAATGTCCTCGTCAGAATGAATTCGACGGCCTATTTGGTGTCATCGCAAACTTGCCGATGTCGCTCTTTATGCCCCATCTATGTCGTTTATGTAGATTGTGAACAGCAGGGGGCCCAACATGACCCCTGTGGAACACCGCTCGTGACCTTCCCCCTCTGATTTCCCCCATTTATGCAAACTCTCTGCTGCCTATTTGTCAAACCCTGCCCCTATCCCGAAAAAATTTCTCCTCCTATTCCATGTGCTTTAATTTTCCTCAATAGTCTCTGATGGGGACCCTGTCAAAAGCCTTACTGAAGTCCATATACACAATATCATATTCGTTACCATGATCAACCTCCCCCAAATACCTTAGTGAAAAAAGTTAATAAAAATTTGTAAGGCAGGAACGTCCCTTTGTAAAACCATGCTGAGATTCGTTGATTAATTTATGCTTTTCAAGGTGGCTACGAACTGCCTCGGCAATTTTTGATTCCATAAATTTTCCCACTTGGAGGTTAGGCTTATTGGTCTATAGTTCGAAGGGTAAGGACCTGTCACCTGTTTTGAAAATAGGTATCACATTTGCCATTTTCCACTTATCTGGCACCATGCCAGTTTGTAGTGATATGTTGAAAAGATTAGCCAAAGGTGTGCTAAGCTCCCCTTTACATTCCTTTAGAACCCTTGCATACAGTTCATCAGGGCCTGGGGATTTGTTAGGTTTTTAATTTATCTATTTGCCTAAGGACCATGTCACTTGTGACCCTAATAGTGCACAGTTTATTATCGTCCTGTTCTACATAATTTTTCATTACTGGAATATCACTGGTATCCTCCTGTGTAAAAACTGAGAGGAAGTATGTGTTAAAAAATCTACACATTTCCTTATCACTGTCAGTGAGCTGACCCGGGGAACTTTTGAGGGGGCCTATTTGTCCCTGATCTTACTTCTGTATACGAAAGAACCCTTTTGGGTTAGTCTTCGTTCTTTTTAAAATTTTAAACCTATAATCTCTTTTTGTTTTCTAATTCCCTTTTTTATTTTCTCTTTACTGAATATATCGATTTTCTTAATTGCCCCTCTCCTCTTTTGTTTTCCCCTATATAGCCCTCTTTTGCCCAATCAATTTTTTAAATCTATTGTTCATCCTTTAGGATCATTTTTGTTTGATTGATTTCCCTATTGGAACAAATTTGACTGAGCAGCTAGAACTATGCCCTGGAAAGCATATTCGGGAACCATCACCCCCACCTGACCCCCAGTCGGGCATTCCCTTTAGCCCACCCCAAATAATTTTTCGTCCTATGAAATCAGCCAAGCGAAAATCAGGGACGGAGACTTATTGCCATTATTAGGGGAATTTCCCTATATGTTAAAACGATGATTTTTGATCCCCTCCCCCAAGCTTTTAACCCCAAGATTATTAATTAGTGTTTCCCCACTGGCAAGAAACCCAATCAAGGAGGTTATTTCCCTAGTTGGCTCTGTCACAAAAAGTTTTTAAAAAAAACCTGGATCGTATCAAGAAAAACACCCGACTCTAAATTTCCTGTCAAATTGCTCCCGTCAATCTGTTATGTTTAAATCTCCCTTAGCACAACATTTTTGTATGTAGATCCTTACGAATTTCGCCCATAGAAGTTTACTGCATCCCTATCAAGATTTGGGGGGCCCCGTAAAACACACCCAAAATTAGTTTTTCTCGGCCCCCGGAAAAACTTAACCCAAAAAGATTCAGTGGTGACGCTTCTAATTTAATATCTTTCAAAACAACAAATTTTAAAATTTTCTCTGACATACATCGCTACTCCCCACCTTTCCTGGACCCTGTCAGTGTGGAATAATTTATCCCTTTTATGTGACTTCAGATGGCATCTCTTATTTTCAGATTGAGCCGGGTCTCTGTTATAGCAATAATATCTATGTTTCCTGCACTTGCAATTAATTTTAGTCATCATTTTTTTCAACACCCCCGTATTAGTATAGAAAACCCTTTAAAGGGGAGCTATCCCTTGTGCCCTCTGCTGCCCCCCTTTGTTTTCTGACCTTTTCTTTGTCTTTATTATAACTTCATGCTGAAGCCTTTTATACTTTTACTTTTCCCCAACCCTAGTGTTGCAACCTGTTTTCCCCCAAAACCCCCCCTACCCTATCTTCCATCGTTTAAAATCATGGGCTTTCCCCAAGGCCCTTTTCAATCGAGTCCCCAAGTCTACCCCCCCCTGCCCCAGAGAGAAAAACCCCACCCTTGCATAATATCTGTTTGCCATAAAAGTTGTTCCAGTTGCAATAAATGGGGATTGCAAGGGTTTTTCCCTTCAGTATCTGTTAGCCGCAATTACACCAATTGCCCCCGACAACCATTTATTTCCTATCCCCCTTCAGGCAAGATGCTACTATGATGGGATCCCTCCCTTAGACTTAAAGAAAATTTTAGCTGACCTGTCTTATCTACGCTCTTCCTCCTACCCTTCCCAAAATCTTTCCCCCCACTGAGACTAATGGGCTTGTTCCCATTACCTGACATGATATTATCCAGTTGTTGACAATGTCCCCAACACCAGCCCCAGGGAAGCACACTCTATCCCCCCCCTCATCTTCTTATTCCTATTACAAAAGCACGGTCAACATATCTTCCTGAGAGTCACCAACCACAAGAATGCGCTTACCTTCATTAGCAGGGGCAGTAGTACCCTTACCTTCACTGGCCACTGAAGTACATTCATCCTGGAGAACAGAGAAGCGATTTCCAAACCTTCAGATCTTCACTCTTAACTTTCCTTACTCTGATGCGCCTCCCATTACTGTGAACAACTCGCCACTTGTAGCAGGTGCTGGGCTGCACCTCACTGCTGGTACCCGTTGCTACCTCCCCACCTACAGCCTCCTCACAGTGAGAGACAGACTGCACCTCACTGCTAGAAGCCTCATTCCCCACATCTCCAACCACCTCACACTCTCTCCCAGGCCCATTGAGGTGGACCTTCAGCCTCCTAATCTCCTCCTGGAGAAGCAAGACCTCCTCCTTCAACTCTCCAAACTCAGTTTTTAAAACACTGCAGAAGCAAGCCATGCTTTGTAACCGTCCACGCTAATCCCCAAAGCAGCTCAGGGTCTGTGACCTCACGTGACGACTGACCACTGAACACTGACGACTGACCACTGAACTTTCAGAAGAAACTTCAGGGCACTAGTGACCCAACATAAGCTCTTATCACATACCTAAAAGCCGACACTCAGAAGATATTACAAGAAACCCCAAAACCAAGCTTCTCCACCACCACTACTATGGACCCATTATTTATCTTTAAGGACCATATCACTAAAAAAAAATCCTCACCTATCTCTACAGAATGCATTTAACAAAGCACGCAACGCTTTTTTTTTCAAGCTTAACAGTTTTCTAGAAATGCAGTTCCCTGAAATCGAATCTACAAGAATGTTCATGATCATCAACTATAACTCATCTGGTGTACATATCCAGAAACCATCCTTGCCTATGGACACCGATGCACTCATCCCTGAAATAACATAACCCACCACCGCCCCCTGCCATCTCTGCAGCCACTACCGCCCCTGCCATCTCTGCAGCCACTACCGCCCCTGCCATCTCTGCAGCCACTACCGCCCCTGCCATCTCTGCAGCCACTACCGCCCCTGCCATCTCTGCAGCCACTACCGCCCCTGCCATCTCTGCAGCTACTACCGCCCCTGCCATCTCTGCAGCCACTACCGCCCCTGCCATCTCTGCAGCCACTACCGGCCCCTGCCATCTCTGCAGCCACTACCGCCCCTGCCATCTCTGCAGCACTACCGCCCCTGCCATCTCTGCAGCCACTACCGCCCCTGCCATCTCTGCAGCCACTACCGCCCCTGCCATCTCTGCAGCCACTACCGCCCTCCCATCTCTGCAGCCACTACCGCCCCTGCCATCTCTGCAGCCACTACCGCCCCTCCCACCCTCTGCACCCACTACCCCCCCTGCCATCTCTGCAGCCACTACCGCCCCTGCCATCTCTGCAGCCACTACCGCCCCTGCCATCTCTGCAGCCACTACCGCCCCTGCCATCTCTGCAGCCACTACCGCCCCTGCCATCTCTGCAGCCACTACCGCCCCTGCCATCTCTGCAGCCACTACCGCCCCTGCCATCTCTGCAGCCACTACCGCCCCTGCCATCTCTGCAGCACTACCGCCCCTGCCATCTCTGCAGCCACTACCGCCCCTCCATCTCTGCAGCCACTACCGCCCCTGCCATCTCTGCAGCCCACTACCGCCCCTGCCATCTCTGCAGCCACTACCGCCCCTGCCATCTCTGCAGCCACTACCGCCCCTGCCATCTCTGCAGCCACTACCGCCCCTGCCATCTCTGCAGCCACTACCGCCCCTGCCATCTCTGCAGCCACTACCGCCCTAGCCATCTCTACATCCATTACCGGTCCTTCAACCCCAGGAATATAAAACGCTAAGTCTTCTTCCCCCTGCACCCACTGATACTCAGTCCCGGAAACGCAAGCCACTATCTCTGTCACTGAAGCTGCTGATTCAGGCAAGTAAAAGGAATGAAAGAGGTCATCATCGCCAGCATAGAGAACAAAAATACTGTCGCCCACATGGAAAAACCTGTACTTCACACCACACCTTTAAATATTAGCATCTTGTACACCAAGATACTATATACAAACTTATGCAATAGTAAAATTCGCTTCCGTCCCTCCCAAAAGTACATCTCTTCATCAAAGTACTTAATCTCGAATAAAAGGGCATAATACTGTAACTTCAACAATACACCAATAACCTGCACATAGAATGAAACTTGTGACGATGTTTCGGTCCAACTTGGACTATTAACTAGTCACACAGACTAGTGAAGAGGAGGAGGCCAGTATATATACGAGAAGGGGGAGAGGCTAAGAGTAGAACGAGAGGTTGTAGTAAAATGATAGACGTAATAGTGGTACTGGTAGAGGTAGTGATAATGGTGCTAGTAGCAGTAGTAATAGTAACAATAATAGTAATTATATGTCGTGCCTAGTTAGTTTAATATGTTTATTATGCACCCCATACCCATCCTGTGGGGGGTAGTCAAAAGATTACAGAGGTACATAATTGGTCCAGGGACTGGGCCTCAAAGTTTTGATAGCTGAGAAAGTTACAGAGGTAATGAATTCACAATTTACAAAGGTAATGAACTCACAATTTACAAAGGTAATGAACTCCAGGTAGGTCTAGTCACAATCATGACAAGTTACAAAGGTATTTACAGATTACAGAGGTACACAATGGGTCCAGGGACCGGGCTCCAAAGTTTTGATGGCTGAACTAGGTACAAGGTAATGAACTCACAAGTTACAAAGGTAATGAACTCACAAGTTACAAAGGTAATGAATACTGTAAGAATGGTTACTTACGTTTGTACATGGCTGCAATCATGAACAAATTTTAGAGTAATGAGCAATTCACACTTCCACACCCGGTCACAACTGTAGTGAGTTATTGGTGCAAATGTTGATTGCTGAGTCTCTCTCTCTCACACACACACACACACACACACACACACACACACACACACACACACACACACACACACATACAAATTCATACACACACACACACACACACACACACACACACACACACACACACACAAACACACCACACACACAAAAACTCATACACAACACCCCAAAAATAACCAACACGCACCACACTCAAAACCCCAAACACACACACACCACACACACACACATAACACATACAACACAAAACCATGAAATATGTGGTAATGCTTTATTTACAGCTAGAAAAGCGGGGTATTTCCCCATTTGTTAGGAAAGAACATATGAACAGTTAGACAACTTTATTCCGAAACTTTTTCGCCTACCAGTGGGCTTCTTCAGTGAATACAGAAAGTAGGCAGGAACAGTGAGATGTAAAGCATGTAATCAGTCCATCCCCCTTAAAGTCGTAAAAATTTGAGGTTGTAGTCCCTCGGCCTGGGAAGTTAGTTCCATAGTCAGGAACTATCGGGGGCATTTCGTTTTTCCCCAGAATGGTCTGAAATATACCCTGGGAAAAAATACTTAGCCATTTTTTGAACACTTCTGAGTGGTTGTTTCAAAAATTCTTAATTTTATCGCACCCCCGTCAAAATACGCAGGGTTTTGTGACAATAATCCATCTGGAAAAGTTTACATTTCTTTTGGGTCACATCGGTGGTGGTGATTTAACTCCCCAAGATACTTGAAACCCAGCCGGACCCGGACAGTAGTGACACCAGGAGCTGCTTATTTTGTTGGATGCAAAAAGACATTGGCTCCCCCTGCAGATAGAATGATGATGAGGACTCACTGGGTCAATCCCCCTGAGCCTTTTGCCTAATAAGCCGAACTTGCCCCAATAGCCGGCTCTTAAAAATTGCTTTCCAAAATTTATTTTTTTTCAGACTGATAATTTATATGAATCCTCGTGAAGAATTAAAAACGGGAAAGGGAATGAACTTAGTCCGTGCTTAAAGGCCCCGTATGTCTCTCGTTAAGGTGACATGTGCATGACCAGTTTTTTATTTTGGCACGAATTATATATGGAGTGTAAAATAAAGCCCGTAATTGTTTTTACATGTGGAGGATTTCTGGTGTCTTTTTTTTTCTCATAAAAACAAGATTTTAGGGACACTTTTCTATTCTACTTACCTTGGTCACAATAACATGCAATTTTTTTTATTAACACATCGGGCCCTTTCCCCCCCAAGGGAGGGTGCCCGAAAAAGAAACCATATTCATCCCTCGTGCCTTGCCCGAGGGGGGCTTACACAAAGTTATAAAACTGCAAAATTAAACCCCTCCCTTTTTGGTGCAGACACTGTACTTCCCATCTCCCGGCCAACCGGCCTGCCCGGTTTTTCCTGAAACCCTTTTTAATGTTATTTGTTTTCACTCCAACGCATGCAAATCCTAAAAACCCTTTTTCTATTTGCTCCTAACCACGCACGCTTTCTGTAAGTCCAAGCCCCTTGCACACAAAAACCTCCTTTACCCCCCCCCAACCCGTCCTAGGCCCACCCCTACCTTTCCTGCCCTCCATACAGATGTATACAATCTCGAAGTCATTCATTTCCCTTCCCCCTATTTTCATGTCGAAACACCCCAAAAAACCCCTCCTCAGCCCCCTTGGGTAATAGTTTTGGGAATCCCAACCCCTTTCCTAACTCCCAAAAAATACGAATTCTCTGCATTTATTCACACCACACATTTCCTTTAGACATGACATCCTGCCCCCAGCCTTCTCCTTGTTGCAACTTTATCCCCATGTACAAGAAAATATATAAACACCCATGGGTTTTCTTTTTTTTTCTTAATTCTTTTTTTTTCATTTCCTCTTATCTCCAGGGGGAAGTGAAACAGAACTCTTCCTCAGTATCCATGCGTGTCGTAAAAGGGGAAACTAAAATGCCGGGAGCAAGGGCTAGTAACCCTTCTCCTGTGTATTTTTTTTCCCTGGGGGGCTACCCGCCTCGGTGAGATACGGCCCGTTTGTTGAAAGTATATATAATTATATATATATATAAAATATATATATATATATATATATATATATATATATATATATATATATATGCAATAAGATCACAGTAAACAGGTGATTTCAGAAATAGCAAAACAACCACTCTGAAAGAATAGAGAAATTCCAAGCGCTTTCGTGACACTCACATTATCAAGGAACTATGAAAGTAAAGCATCCAAGGAAGCTATATAAGGGGTTGGCCAGCACCTCACTATCAGATCCCACAACGGTTAAACACCTGACGCGCGCCGACCCAACTTGGATAGGTCCTTTGCACAACTCACCCACAAACTATTCTACCCAAGAAAATTCAAATTATTTGTCCAGTGTATTATTAAATTCTTCCCAAATTCTATTAATATAAATGGATTTTAATCTATAAAAAACTAAGGAAATTTTTCATATTAATTGTCAAAACTGCTTTTTATAAAACAAGATTCAATTATATTCCTGTCGACCATGGACTTGCTGATACTACTTCTCAACTTTTGAAAATCAATTGGATGGTTAAAATCTCTTATATGAATAAATGAGCATTGGAAATCAGTCCATTCAAAATGCTATATTTATGTTGTTTAATCTTAGTTCAGATTTTTACATTTGACCGTAATAAACTTTATCGCAATTTTACAAGGAATCTTATAGACCACATTCATCAGCATTTTGGGGGAAATTTTATCAAAAGTTTTTTTACTGTATCAAGATTTTTGAAAACAACTTTAATATTAAAAGTCTAAAGAGAAGGCATATCAACCAAGTTTTCATGGTAAGGGAGAACCAACATATTTTTAGTTAAATAAGACTGGTTGTCCCTTTTTTGGATTGTAAAAATTATTTCTAGCAACTTTAAAAAATTTATCAATTACTTTTTCTTGGGTTTTTTAAAATTCATTACCTATTTCATAAATTTTGGATTTTTCCCTCATTTATGAACTCAGGACTACAAATTCGAAAAGCTCTCAAAAACATTGATGAGAAAACAGACAGTTTGACTCTATCTTGATGCGAGGAATAATAGTGGACATAGGAACAGTTATTTGTAGGTTTTCTGTAAATTTTAAATTTGAATTCATTATTACCCTTAATAATTAAAACATCTAGAAAAGGCAATGAGTTATTTTCTTCAAACTCAACAGTAAAGTTTATAGAATGGGCTAAGCTATTTAATTTTCCAAGGAAATGGTGTATATCTACATTTTTGGGCATAAGACACAAAATATCATCAACATATCTGAATATTTCCTTTGGTTTATATAAATTAGATCCATTTATAATTAATAGAATTTGGGAAGAATTTAATAATACACTGGACAAATAATTTTGAAATTTTCTTGGGTAGAATAGTTTGTGGGGTGAGTTGTGCAAAGGACCTATCCAAGTTGGGTCGGCGCGCGTCAGGTGTTTAACCGTTGTGGGATCTGATAGTGAGGTGCTGGCCAGACCCCTTATATACCTTCCTTGGATGCTTTACTTTCATAGTTCCTTGATAATGTGAGTAGTCACGAAAGCGCTTGGAATTTCTCTATTCTTTCAGAGTGGTTGTTTTGCATATATATATATATATATATATATATATATATATATATATATATATATAATATTATATATATATATTAATATATATTTTTATATATATATATTTTGTCGTGCCGAATAGGGAGAACTTGCGATCTTGGCTTAAATAGCAACGCTCATCTTGCCATAAATGACAAGCGTAAATTGTGTATGCAATAATTTTGCCAAAATCATTTTTGAACCTAAGGAAAAAAATATATTTCATTGGTTTGTTTAGTATTAAATTACTGTAAACAAATCTAAAATATGTTTAGTTGGGTTAGGCTAAAAATAAATTGCTCTTGTTATAGCAAGGTTAGGTAAGTTTTCTAAGTTTCTTTTGGTGCAAAATTAAAAAATTTGACATTAACATTAATGAAAAAATATATCTTTAAACGTATAAGAGAAAATTTCAGAAAGGACAAAATTTTTAAATGAGTTCTTGCTAATTGCCCAGTTTTACATATTCGGCACAAACATTATATATATATATATATATATATATATAATTATATATTATATAATATATATAATATATATATTATATAAATTTTATATATTATATATAATATATATGTAAACTAACGAGCGAGTATTCAAATATTTACCAATGTTCTTCTGGCTGACTTGTACAAACTTCTCTGACAACAAACTTCTCTCGTGATGTTGACCTGAAGTGACCTGCGCTAGGCTTAGTGACCTTACTCAACGGCCTGGCCACCCGGCCAAATCAGGTCATATAGGTTTTTGTGATTTAAAAGCTTAGGGAGGATAGGCAGATTGTGTACGAATGCTCACACCTGCGCACGTAGATATATATGCATGTGTGTATAAGAACATAGGAAAGAAGGAACACTGCAACAGGCCTACTGGCCCATGTATTCACGCATGCATGTATAAATGTATGTATACACTGATCATGGCACTTTTAAACAGAATAATGAAGATCTCAGTCACACTGAATGAGAAATATTTTATTCAAGATAGCAGTAATCTAAAGCCAAGTTAACAGTACACAAGTGTCCGCAATAAGGCTAATAAAATTCTTGGGATCATATCAAAAAGTATAAATAATAAGAGTCATCAGGTTACACTAACTTCACATATCTTTGGTAAAGCCGCATTTACATTATAGTGTTGAAGGATGATGGACTGATTGCATCATCTTTACGTCTCCACTGCTCTTGCTGCTGCTCCTCTAGTTATACTCTTGGTCTTGTTAACAACCTATATCAGACCCTAGTGCAAATGCAAGTACCATTTTAATTTGTATTTTTATATAATAGGTTTATACCTAGTTGTACTTTAGCTCATTCTAGCTCAATACTTAGACAACACTAAATTCATTATATTAGACGTTAGTGCAATTACAAGAGTGAGTCTAGTGCCACTTGTAATTTTTTTATAGTATTAGTTTATATCTAAGTTAAGACACATGTGCAACATCTGGATATCTTTATTGTAGACGTTTCGCCATCCAGTGGCTTTATCAATACAGATTCTAGGACATAATAGGAAGACAGCAGAACTATATACAAAAGATGAGGTAATCAGTCCCTCGGCCTTGGAGTTAGTGTTCACAGCATCGTGGTGGAGGAGAATCTGGAGCAAAGGCAAGAAGACTGGCGGTTATATAGGCGTCAGTGGATAGGCACGGGCAGCAGACGAGGGCATAGTCACTGGTAGGCGGGATTCCCCAGTGGAAGTAGGTCCTTCCCAAAGAGATGGGTTAGTTGCAGCAGCCGTGAAGAAGGTCTCGTAGGTTCACATAAAGCTGCAGTGAGAAGGCCCTGTATATAACCCTTCTGGAAGTTGCTGTCACTGTGTCTATGGTTCCTGGTAACAAGATTGAGTTGATAGGTTTGCGTATGTTGGTGGCAAATTTGAGTCCCAGACTCAGTGCTTGTTTCTCGTAGTCGGTTAAGGTGCGTGACGATAAGTTGTTTATCAGGGATTCGCATCCCATTTCCTTCCATCGACTGTTAGTGCAGAGGTACTGAAGTTTGCGATTGAGTTTGATCTTCTGTTGGAGGTTAGCTGTGGTGACTGTGCTGAGAATATGCTCAGCAGTGTGTTGGTCAATCTGAAGATTGGCCCTCATATTCCTTGCAGTTTCAAAGGTTTCCTTAGCGATGTTAAAAAAAGTTCTTCGGCACATTCAGTTAAGTAAGCTTGGTAGCTGGAAGAAGGGGGGCTTGGGTTGGAGATTGTGAGGAGTAGATTAGGGATCACCTTTCTCCGGCAATCTTGTAGGGAAATTTTTCTGTTCGATAGCTTGAGCACGAAGAAGGGTGTCCAAATAACGTCTGCATGAAATGTCCAAATTTGGGGTGTCCGAAGTTTGTAAAAATTTTGGTAGAATTCCCCAAAATATGTAAAGTAAAGACACAAGTCAACTAATGTGACTTTTATTTTTTATTTTGTTATTTAAAACTACTACTACTACTACCACTAGTGAACATCGAAAATGGTACCTCACTAAGTATTGCACCCACTCAGAGCCTTTATATACCCCTGTGCCCGTATTTTTTGTAAGGGCTTGAAAAGTTGGAGAGCGAAACGTTGCCACAAAAATGCAATTGTTGCACTTTGTCCTTTTACTTTAATATTGTCGGTAAATTTACCCTTTTTTACAATCTTGACACCGCAACTAAGGACATTTCATGCAACGTTTTTGGACACCCTTTTGTACCACAGCAAACGCAAAAAGACACAACCCCACAAAAATTGCCCGGGGAGAGAAGGGGATCCCTAAGCTATCCTGCACAACTCTCCAAAATCCAAGCACCCCTTCTCCCAGCACCCCAAACTTTCTAAAGAAGTGCCCGGGAAATTTTCAACACGCTAAGGAAACCCTTTTAAACGCAAAGGGAATATGAGGCCCCTCTTCAATTGACAAAAACCTGCGGCTATTCTCAGCACATCACCACGTAACCTCCAAAAGAAGACAAACTCAAACGCAAATTCAGTACCCTGCCTAACAGCGATGGGAAAGGGAAAAGTGACCCAATCCCTGATAAACAACTTTTCGTCACCACCTTAACGAACAGAAAAAACACTGATCTGGGACTCAAATTTACCCCCAAAATACGCAAATAACTATCAAACCCAAACTTGTTTTCCAGGAACCATAAAACGTGACAGCAACTTTGAAGGGTTTTATACGGGCCTTTCACTGCACTTTAGTGGGAACCTTCTTCTAAACTTTCCCGAAAATACATCACGCCCTTTAAGGGCCCCCCCAACGACCCCAAATTATCGTCACCACCGCCGACAAAGGAGGTGGAGTCGTCATACTCAACACCAGTGACTACAACACTAAAATGATGGACCTTTTGAATGATCAGTCTACATACGAACCCATCAGCACTCAACAGTGGGAGACGCTCACCAAAGACTTTCTATACAAAACCAGACAAATACTCAAACGCACTAGAGAAGGGAAGAAACTTCTGTACTTGTTACCAAGCAACCCTAAACCAGCACACATGTATGGTTTACCCAAGACCCATAAACATAATATTCCTCTCAGACCAATCACGTCAGGAATAGGCAGTGCTCCACACAAACTAGCCGGAGTTCTTGCCAAACATCTTTCCTGCCTTCTGGGGACCATCAGCCCGCTCATCTTAAAACACTCAGGCGACCTTCTCAACCGCATCCATAACCTCTCCATCCTAACAAGAAACTAAGCAGTTTGGATGTGACTTCCCTCTTCACAAAAGTACTACCAAAAAAGCCATCGAGGTTCTACGACGTAAAGTCAACCAGGACCTTAATCTTCCTTACCTCCTGGAGATTTTGTTGATTTGATTAAACTCATTTAACTTAAACGTTTTTTTTCAATAACAAGTCTACAAACAAACCTACGGCATGGGAAGGGGGGGCCCCAAAAGTGCCCCCACCAACTTATACAGGAACACCTAGAGTCCGAACCTTCGCCAACATCATCCCTTAAAGCGTCCTTGGTTACTTTACGGGGCGATGTCCTCGTAATCTCCAAAATTTTTTGATGTCGGGATCTTCAGGCAAGGCCAATGCGTTGAACCAGCGATTCAGTTTACCTAGAAGAAGAGCCCAAATGACAAGCTCCCTTTTCCTGGGGTCCTAAATCAAAAAGTAGACAAAAACCCCTAAGATTTAAATTTTTTATCGGAACCCCCCATAAAAATGATCTCAACACTTCTTTTCCAGCAAGATACCAAGAAAAAAAGAGGCATCATATCGGGTTTTCCTAAGACTACGGTTTTGGGGCCCTAGTTTCTGACGAGGAATTACTTACATTCAAAAACTTTCACTGGTTACAATTCCTTTTTTTTTTCATCAAAGACTGCAAGAAAAGAGTCTTCGATTAAATTTTCTCCACGCACAACAGGGCCCCCAACCCAAGTTATATTTTTCCCCAACGCAGGTTGCATAAACGCAAAAAAGTACTTTCAAAGCTAACCCCAAATCGCCATGCTTCTCCACTTAAATAAAGGATTAACCAGGAAAAAACCCCAAGCCCCACGAACCAGCAATGCAGGATTTACCTATACCTGTGGAGGCTGTGACAAGATCAGTAGGTAAAACAGCAAGAAACCTCGCACCCGCCTCAATGAACACATACGCTGAAGAACGACAATTTAAAACAACGCCTGTGTACAACACCCAAAACCCCCAATCATCTCATGAAAATTTAGAGACGCCCAATTAGTGATCAAAAAACTAATTTCCGCCACGCAAGTGCCTTGAATCAGCCCGGGTCGCGTTTCGAAAAACAATTAAACAAAAAACGCACTTCACCATCCCCAAGTCTTTCAAGAAACCCCTCAAAACAGTAACCCCCCATCACATAGTCTCTCCCTTTTTACTACACAAACACTTACAGAGAGTGAACACCGAAAAAAAAACCCGCCTCTTTCCAGTCTATATTTTTCCCCAACCATTTTTATGACCCAATAAAAGCTTTTATTCCTTTTACTCAAAATACGAATTATTTGCTCTTTCCCTATTTTTATTTTTGTTACTACACTACTATCCCTAGTGAACATCGAAATGGTACCTCACTAGTATTGCACCTCACTCAGAGCCTTTATATACCCTCTGTGTCCATGTATTGTTTGTAATGGCTTGATAAAGCTCCTGGAGAGCGAAACGTTGCCACAATAAATGTCACATTAGTTGCACTTGTGTCCTTTTACTTTACATATTGTCGGTAATTCTACCAACTTTATTACAGAGAAAACTAAGAAAACATATATATATATAGTGGCAGGAGTCAGGTGAGGTGACGCCTGGGTAGATGTGGTGGTAGTAGTAGTAGTAGTAGTAGTAGTAGTAGTAGTAGTAGTAGTAGTAGTAGTAGTAGTAGTAGTAGTAGTAGTAGTAATGGAACTAAGGAGGTGAGGCAAGAGAGGGACCTGCTGGCATCAAGTAACACCAGTTCTCAGGATGGGTAATATCCCTCTTGCTTAGTAATTTTGAAATACTGTAACTACATCCAGGCACTCAAAAACTTAGCTACTAATAATGATATCCTCATCACCACAGCAGACAAAGGAGGAGGAGTGGTCATCCTCAACAGTACAGACTACGTTAGTAAGATGCAAGATTTATTGAACGACGCCAACACATACGTTTCCATCCCCGAACATGCATGGAAGAAAGAAACAGATTCTTTTCTCAGTAAGACCCGCAGCATACTCAGGAAATCAGAAGGTAAAAAGCTCTTGCGCCACATCCCTACCAACCCCAAGTCAGCAAGACTTTATGGATTACCAATGACCCACAAACCAAATGTGCCTATGAGACCCATTACATCTTGAATCGGCAGCGCCCCTCACAGTTTTGGCGAAATATTTGTCAAAGCTCCTGGGTACAATCAATCAGCCAGGCTCATCTAAAGCATTCGGGTGACCTCCTTAACCGTATCAGGGATCTCGACATGAGTGATAAGAAGCTTGCAAGTTTTGACGTGACTGCCTTGTTCACCAATGTCCCAGTTGATCAAGCCATTGATCTTCTTCACAGGGTGATTAAAGATGATACAGAGTTACCTGTACCCCGCCAAGATTTTGTGAGCCTTGTCGAACTTTTTGTTCGTTATAAAATGTTTTAGGTTTGAGGACAAGAAGTACAAACAACTCTTTTGGACTAGCCATGGGATCCCCCCTTAGTGCAGTTCTTGCCAATTTATATATGGAGGACCTGGAATCAAGAAGGATTCTCAGTAACATCCCTCGCTCAGTTACATGGATGCGGTACGTAGATGATATTTTTGGTCATTGTACCCAAAAAATCTTGATGTACGGGGCATCCTCAACACCATCAACACTCTGGAAACCCACTATTAAATTTACACTAGAGGAGGAGAAGGACAACCAATTACCTTTTCTCGACGTTCTCTTACGCACAGGGGAAAATAAACTTTCTTTTAAAGTCTACCGGAAGCCTACCTACAAGAACGATCTCCTACATTTCTTCTCTCACCATGACACAAGAACTAAAAAAGGGGTAGTTATTGGCTTCTTTCTGGAGAGCCTACAGAATTTCCAGTCCACAGTTCCTCGAAAAGAATGTACATACATCACCAACTCTTTTAGTTCACTACACTTTCCCTACACTTCATACGTGACTGCAGGAAACGTGCGACCGTATCCTCAGCAAGACCAACACCTATCAAATTGAAGAAAAGCCTCCAAGTTACATCGTTTTACCGGTCAGCAATGTTGCCACTGTTTCAAAAATGTTTGAGAAAACTGGCTAAAATATCTACCAGCTCTTCAACTACTATTAGGAACCTGATACCAAAAACCCAAGCTGATTCTGGCCCCAAGTGCAGGAATCTACACTATACATGTGGGGTGTGACAAAGATATGTAGGGGAAACGCCAGAACTCTGGACAATAGAATAGCAGAACACAAAAATGCTTGCAGAAATGATGACCGCAAAAAAACGCATGTGTTCAACATAGAGACGATGTTGGACACCTCATGAAATTCAATGAAGCTAAACTAGTTATTAAAGAAGACGACTTAAGACGGAGAAAATTCATTGAAGCTGCACTAATTTCTGTCAGTAACACTATAAAGCAAAAACCCGGTAGTTACAGTATTTCAAAATTACTAAGCAAGAGGATATTACCCATCCTGAGAACTGGTGTTACTTGATGCCAGCAGGTCCCTCTCTTGCCTCACCTCCTTAGTTCCATTACTACTACTACTACCACATCTACCCAGGAGTCACCTCACCTGACTCCTGCCACTATATATATAAATGTTTTCTTAGTTTTCTCTGTATTAGGACTGAAGAAGCCACTCGTGGCGAAACGTTTCCTTTAATACATGTCCTGAACTGTACATAAGTGTCTTTTTCCACATCTTGTCGGTACCACCATACCATTTCCTCAAGGTCCTTTACAATTCATCCCACTAACAAACATTTGACCAACCCAATTTTCAATGCCACCCAAGAAACAAGCTCCGATGTGCAAGTCCCACTCAAATCCAACCCCTCCCACTCATTGAACATTAAAATGGTATAAAATACCGACAGGTTGTTAGGTAAGACACATATGCAACAGTTAGGTATCTTTATTATGAAACGTTTCGCCTACACAGTAGGCTTCTTCAGTCAAGTACAGAAAAGTTGATAGAAGCAGAAGATACTTGAAGACGATGTAATCAGTCCATCACCCTTAAAGTTTTGAGGTGGTCAGTCCCTCAGTCTGGAGAAGAGCATTGTTCCATAGTATGAAACAATATGGAGAAGAAGTGACAGGATGGAGCTTTTTATAGCGCCAAGAGGTGAGACGTAGGCCACTAGGGGAGGTAAGAACTCAGATGTTGAGAGGTCAGGTCCCTCTCAAATCCAGCCCCTCTCACTAGTGGAAGTTGTCGAAGTTGATTGCAGGTCTGTACCAAGATACCCTGGTTTTCAGGTCTGACAGATTGAACATTAAAATGGTATAAAACCGACAGGGTTTTTAGGTAAGACACATATGCAACAGTTTGGTATCTTTATGAAAGTTTCGCCACCAGTAGGCTTCTTCGTCAAGTACAGAAAATTGATAAAGCAGAAGATACTTGAAGACGATGTAATCATCCTCACCCTTAAAATTTTTAGGTGGTCAGTCCCCAGCGGAGAAGGCATTGTTCCATATATGAAACAAAAGCTCCATCCCGTCACTTCTTCCCATATTGTTTTATACTATGGAACAATGCCCCTTTTCCCCGAGAGGGGTGACCACCTCAAAACTTTAAAGGGGGTTTGGGCTGATTACACGCTTCAAGATCTTCTGCTTCTATCAACTTTTCTGTACTTTACTGAAGAACCTATGTGTAGGCGAACGTTTCATAATAAAGATACTAATGTTGCATAGTGCTTTTTCTCCCCCTCATGTACTTATCCAACCAAAATTTGAAAAAC
>NC_069419.1:55392870-55418028 GCF_026875155.1 Cherax quadricarinatus
ATGTCCTACGGGGAGGGTTAAGGGAAAATCAACCTGACGACACTGGAGGGACAGGAGAGATGGGGGGGACATGAAAGACATACAAAACTGAGAGGAATTGACAAGGCGGAAAAAGACAGGAGTTTTCCCAGAGACTGGACACAGCAACACGGGGAAAAGTTGGAAGTGAAGACACGGGTGAATCACAGGGATGTTAGGAATTTTTTCTTCAGCCACAGAGTATCAGTAAGTGGAATAGTTTGGGAAGCGATGTAGTGGAGGCAGGATCCATAATAGCTTTAGCAGGGTATGATAAAGCTCACGGCTCAGGGAGATGCCCTGTAGCGATCAGTGAAAGAGGCGGGGCCAGGGCTCGGACTCGCCCCCCCAACCCTAATAGGGGTAATAAACAAAATTTACACACCACACACACACAAAAAAACAAAACAATACACACATACACACTTTACAACATACACCCCATACAACATACAACATACACACCCACACACACAAAACCACACACACCACCACACACACCAACATGTTTCCTTTTAAAATTCCCTGACGCAGGATGGGGGTTATTCTGTTGCCCCGGGGCTGGGAGGTTTCAGGGGGGTTTTTGGGGGGTATGTGGTGTTTCAGACAGGGTTCTTTGTTGCGGAAGTTTCAGGGGTTTTCCTCCCAGCTTCTTTGGAGTTGCTTTTAAACGGGAATTACCATCTTGATAATAGTTATTCCTACCTAGGATAAATTTTATGAAAATACCCCCTCATTCCTGATGGCGGCAGGATATATTATGTGGGAGACAGATGCAGAGTGGAAAGCAAGTGAAATTAGAAATTTTTAAATTATTTCTTTATACTAATTAATGCGGGGTGAATCTTATATACTTAACACTACGTAAAAAACTCCGCCTTGTGCAAGATTTTATTATTTTTAAATTTATTAAAAGTGGATGGTCCCGATATTTGGGGGTCTTAGGTACCTGGGATCCGGTTTTTCTCCCCTACGGAGTTATATCACTCAGTACGTGGTTTTAAAAATGGAGGAGATGCCCCAATTTTTTTTCAAACTGGGGCCCTCTAAGGCGACCCCGTATTTTTTCAACATAAGAGTTTCTAGCTTTGGAGATGAAAAGTGGTACAATGGAAGAGATGATGTTTGACGCAAGACTTGACCATAATTGGTGGGGAAAACACTCGGTGTAGAAAGTTTTACATGCAACGTTTCCTTGATAAAACTTGTTAAAAGCTTTTAGCGAAGCCTATTCTAAAAGCATTGACTTTGCAGCGTGTTTTTATTCCAGAAGAAAAGGAGTGAAGTATTTGTGCGTCAAGTTGTGAAGTAGTTGTGACTCAAGTTGTGAAGTAGTTGGACGTCAAGTTGTGAAGTAGTTGTGAGTAAATTTGGGAAGTAGTTTAAACGTCAATTTGTGAAGTAGTTGTGACGTCAAGTTGTGAAGTAGTTGTGAGTCAATTTGTAAAGTAGTTGTGCGTCAATTTTGTGAAGTTTTGTGAGTAAAGTTGTGAAGTAGTTGTGAGTCAGTTTGTGAAGTAGTTGTGACGTAAAGTTGTGAAGGGTTGACGTCAATTTGTGAAGTGTTGTGCGTCAATTTGTGAAGTAGTTGTGACGTCAAGTTGTGAAGTAGTTGTGACGTCAATTGTGAAGTAGTTGTGACGTCAAGTTGTGAAGTATTTGTGACGTCAAGTTGTGAAGTGTTGTGAGTCAAGTTTAAAAAAGTCAAAAACTTAAAAAGTTAAAAAACGCATCCTTCGGACGTTAATTTTTGATAGACTTGGTAGCGGTTTTCAACACTGACCGGGTTTTGAGCCCCAGGAGTGGAGTTCAAACCTGAACTATTGATGAGAGGAGATAGATCAGGAGCTGGAGTTCAATAAAAAGTAACCCTGTTTCGTTGATCTTGGCCTTAACTCGTGAAAGATACAACACGCGATGATCACCAAAAAAATAAAACAATAATGACCAACATAAACAAAAACATAAAATACGAACAACGACAAGAAAAAACAAAAATACGAACAACGAAAAAAACGACAAAAAATACGAACAACGCAAAAAGACAAAAAAATGAAAAACGACAAGAAAATAAAATAAGAACAACGCAAGAACTAGATTTTAAATATTACTACTGTTATTACTATTAAATTACAGGACGTTCGTACTATACTACATCGGGACTACTTATATTTTTTATTCGTTACTTTACAAATTTTGATATCATTTTTATTGCTTTTATAATTATTTTTTAACTTTATTTATCTGAATTTTAAAACCCCATAAAAAACTTTGTTTTTACTACACAATAATACAGCCCTGAGCGTTTAGAGTCCGAAGCGCGAACACAGGGTAAAAAAACCCAAAAAGCACAACAACTCCCCTCGACACGAACACAGGGTTGAAACAACAGAAGCTAAAACAATACCTCGACACGAAAAAAGGGTAAACAACCAGAAGCTCAACAACTACCTCGACACAACACGGGGTGAAAAACCAGAAGTACAACAACTACCTCGACACGAAACGGGGTTAAAAAACCCAGAAGCTTCAAAACTACCCGACAGAACCGGGGTAAAAAAACCAGAACAAAACAACTCCCTCGACACGAAACAGGGCAAAACAACCAGAAGTACAACAACCAACTCGCACGAACACGGGGGCAAAAAAACAGGCTCAAAAACCCTCTTACACGAAACGGGTTTTAAAACAACCAGAAGTTTACAAAATACCTCGACCGAAACAGGGTAAAAAAAACCAGAAGCTACAACAATACCTCGACACGAACCGGGGTAAAAAACCCAGAAGTAAAACAATCCCCTCGACCGAACACAGGGTAAACAACCAGAAGCTACAACAACTACCTCGACACAAACACGGGGGTAAAAAAACCCAGAAGCTACAAAACCCAAATCGCACGAAAAAGGGCAAAAAACCAGAAGCTACAAAACTACCTCGACACGAAACAGGGTTTAAAACCAGAAGCAAAAAACTACCTCGCACAAAACACAGGGCAAAAAAAACCAGAAGCTACAACAACCAACTCGACACGAACACAGGGAAAAAAAACCAAAAGCTACAACAACCTCCTCTACACGAAACAGGGAAAAAACAACCAGAAGCTAAACAACTCCCTCGACACGAACCCCGGGGTTTTAAAACAACAGAAGCTACAACAAACTACCTCGACCGCCCGGGTTTAAAACAACCAGAAGCTACAAAAACTCCCTCGCCCGAACAAGGGTAGAAAAACCCAAAAGTACAAAAAAATACCTCGACACAAAACAAGGGTTTTTAAAACAACCCAGAAGTACAACAACTACCTCGACACGAAACACAGGGTAAACAACCAGAAGCTACAAAAAACTCCCTCGACACGAACCGGGGTAAAAAAAAACAGAAGCTACAAAAACTCCCTCGACACGAAACGGGTAAAAAAAACCCAAAAGCTACAACAACTACCTCGGCACGAACACAGGGTAAAAAAACCCAGAAGCTCCAAAAAACTCCTCGACACAAAAACACGGGTAAAAACAACCAGAAAGTAAAAAACCAACTCGCACGAAAACACGGGGCAAAACAACCAGAAGCTAAAAAAACTCCCTCGACACAAAACACAGGGTAAAAAAAACCAGAAGCTACAAACTATACCTCGACACGAAACAGGGTTTAAAAACAACCGAAGCTAAACTATACCTCGACACGAACACAGGGTAAAAAAAACCCAGAAGCTAAAACAATACCTCGAACAAACACGGGGTTTTAAAAAAAACCCGAGCTACAAAAACCCAAAACTCGACACGAACCGGGGCAAAACCAGAAGTACAACAAACCTCGGCACGAACACGGGGTTTAAAAAAAAACAGAAGTACAAAACTACCTCGACAGAACACAGGGTAAAAAAAAACCGAAGTTTACAACAACCCAATCGACAGAACCGGGGCCAAAAAAACCGAAGCTACAACAATACCTCGACACGCACGGGGGTAAAAACAACCAGAAGCTACAAAAACCCAAAACTCGACACGAACACAGGGAAAACAACCAGAAAGCTACAACAATACCTCGCACGAACACAGGGTTTAAAAACAACAAAAAGCTAAAAAAACTACTCGACACGAACACAGGGTAAAAAAACCAAAAGCTACAAAAACCCAAAACTGACACGAACCAGGGCAAAAAAACCCCAGAAGCTCAACAATACCTCGACACAAACAACAGGGTAAAAACAACCAGAAGCTACAACTACTACTCGCACGAAACGGGTAAAACAACCAAAAGTCAACTATCCCTCGACACGAACACAGGGTAAACAACCGAAGCTACAACAACTCCCTCGCAAAAAACACGGGTAGAACAACCAAAAAGAAACAACTACCTCAAACCGAACCAGGGTAGAAAAACCCGAAGCTACAACAATACTCGCAGAACAAGGGGTTTTAAAAAAACAGAAGCTACAAAACCCCATTAGACACGAAACGAATAAAACAACCAAAAGGGTCAAAACTTTTCTCGCTCTGCTATTTCTCTCAATATTGGCGAAGATAAAAAACTATAAAAAGGGCTCAAAAACGGGTAGTAGCACTGTGTGTTACCCATTGTGGGTTTCAGGGGTCGATTCATAGTCCTCGCCCCCCCCTCTCCATGGTCGCTCAGGTCCACATTTGTCACGAGTTTAATCCCATCTTCTTAAAGCTTGTATAGATACTGCCCCTTTTAATCACTCTCCCCGGGCTTTCCATTCCTGACAAGTCTTTCTGAAGAAAAATTTCCAACATCCTATGACTCCCTTTAGTCTTCAACTTCCCGGTGTGATTCTTGTTGCTTGTCCCCTCTCTGGAACATCCTGTCTCTGTCCCCTTATCAATTCCGTCAGTATTTTTATGTCGTTATCTGTCCCTTTCCCCCTCTCTCTCCAGTCCTCCGTGGTCGTCAGGTCGATTTCCCTTAATTCTCCCCGTACGATATGCCCCTTTGCTCCGGGACTGTTTGTTGCAAATTTTTTACCTTTCACTAATTTTTGACGGCTTGACCCGTGGGTTTCCAAAATCGTGCTGTATACCCGTAGACAGATGTACACTGTGTACAGACCTGAACGATTCCTTATGAGATGTTGGAACGCTATTCTTAGATTTGCTAGTACCCTATGCTGAGCAGTTATTTGGTTTACATGCACCTAGGGGATGTGTCATTTTATGCTCACCCCAATATCCTTTTTTTGAGTGGGTTTTCAGTCTTTTGGCCCTCAACAGTACTATCGATTTCTTTGCCCTTCCCTTATCTTCATGCTTTTCACTTGGTGGGGGGGTTTAAACTCTAGGAACCACTTGTGGACGAGGCTTGCAGCCTGTCCCGATTTCCCAGTCCTGCCGATCCCGTCGATTGAATTTTCCTAATTTGTTCACTCGTCTGCAAAAAGGACATTGGAATCTATCCTTCCTAAATTATTTATTACACCAGAAAAAAAGCGGTCCCCGGGGTTTACCCCCGTGGGACCCGTTTGCCACAGTTGCCCTTGACTCCTCGTTTGGACAGACTCGCTGTTGCCTTTTTCAGTATTCTCTGATCCATTATAGTGCTTTCCCTGTTATACCCGTTGGTCCTCCAATTTTTGCACTAATTCTTAGTGAATTGGTCAAAAGCCTTTTACAGTCCAAGAAAATGCTTGCCTTCCCCTTTTCTTTTTGCCTTAGGGAGTTTCCTTTTCATGAAAATCAATAGGTTTGTGACACAAATTCCCTTTCCCCCGAAAGGGGGCTGGGTTTTGCGAATAAGCTTTCCTTCCTAGGTTCTCCACCCTTTGTTATGACAAATTCTCCATGACTTTGTTACTACACATGTCAGAGACACTGTCTGTACTTTATTTCGTGTCTGTTACCTTTCTTAAAAAATTGGAACTAATTTACTTTTTCCACACCTAGGTAGACTCCCCCGTTTCGATAGGAGTAGAAGATCCTTGTTGTGGTGCACAGAGTGCCTCTGCTCCCCCATTTAGGAAACCCCCGAGAGATGTTGTCCAGTCTTCGCCACTAATTATCTAGCCACTTAGCATTCTTCACCTTTCCTTGGTTGCATTTTTGTCTGGCATTGGGGGAGTACCCCCCTCCCCCCCAGGCTTTCAAAGGGGCCTTTTGTCTCCATGTAAAAACTTCTTTAACTCTGTTGTTGGCTCTTTTTCTCAGTCATTTTTTGTGATCTCCCCACCTTCCCTTTCAGTCTGATTTTCCGGTTTTTTAGCTGTCTTCCACCTGTGTGATGTACAACAAAAAAAGCTTTGGGTGGGTTGGCTTTCGTGCTGTGTTTTTTTTCGTTTGTCGTGGGTTCCCTCTTATCTTGTTATTCTTTTTGGCTGTTCGATAATTTTATTTTCCTGAGTTTTCTTTCTTACTTCTTCCATTCATAGTGCATTAGTTTGGGCCTCTCTCACCCTTTTGGGTGTTTGAGGGCTAATCTGGCCTTTTCATTATTTTGCTGTCTTTGGGTACTAACGTCTCTTTGCTTCCTTGCAATTCGTTACTATTCCCTCTATCATTTTCTGATTTTCCGCCCGTTTCTTTCCCCCTGAACCTTGTGCAGGAAGTTCCTTTTGCCCGTGTTGTCACCCTTTTGTAGTCTGGCTTCATTTGACCTGTTTTGTGTTCCCTCTTACTTGAAAAACTACTATGTATTTTGATGTCAGGACCACATGATCACTGCTCCGAGGGGCCTTTCCTTGTGATGTCCTGAAAAACCGAACTACTCAAGGGGAATACAAGGTCCCGTCTTGCTGGATCATTCTTTCCTCTCTTCTCTGGTAGTGTTCTTAACGTGTTGATGCATGAGGTTTTCATGAACTCCCTCCATCATCTTAGCCTCAACGTTTCTGGGACCACGTGTAGACCTGGTGTTTTCCCAGTCAATTCCTTGTTGGACTGAATTCACCCACAAACGAGCTTTGCCCTGCCCAATTGTCATGGGACCTTCTTGCTACTTCAGCACCAGTGTATTACGACCATGTCTCTGTTACTCTCCGTCATATTCGTTGTCTTGGCCTCCTGCTGTTCTGTGGCTGGGTTATACTTCTCACTACAATCACCACCTTGGGACCTCCAGTCTGAAGCGTTCCTATTTTGTAGTCACCTTGCTTCTCTATTTACCCTTTCCCATCTCAAATTCCAGTGGTTTTTTGATATAAGCAGTGCAATTCACCATCCCCTCTATTCTTCTCTGTCTTTCCTCAAGGATCTGATATCCAGTTGGGGAAGATGGCATTATTATCATTCTGTTATTCTTGGTTTTCCATGAGATTTATAATGATCTTGTGATGCTTCCTTGATTCTTTCAGCCACTCCTCCCACTTGTTCGGTTATTCAATTGCTCTGGTGTGCCAAACCTTCAGTTTCTCTCAGCATTGTATTCTGGGGTGAGTTTTGGGGGCTAGGGTTAGTGGTTGACCTAGCAGTAGTGCTTATGGAGTTCTATTGAATAATGGGGTGGAGTTTCGTGAATTTGAGTGTGGTTTCTTTTGGGATAATGGTGTTTGGTTTTGGGGTTCTGTTGGTGGTTCTGTGGTTGTTTGTGCTTTTGCTCCACCTCAACTCTGGTTGCCTTCTGATTCTAGCTCCTCTAATCTCTTTTGCTCCTGTCGTCTTTGTCCTCTCTCTCAGATTCTGTCATTCTGTTCTCGTTCTGTTCGCGATCTAGGAAACACCCCCTTCTGTATGTTGCTGATTCTTTTAGTTTTGGTTTCAGCTGCAGGATCCTGTTTGCATTGTTTGTCTGTCTTGAAAATTCCACTTTGGCTGGCGATTTCTTGGCCCTTGAGTAATAAGCCACATATTCTCTGAAAATTTTATCAGCCCTTTAAATCATCTCTCTTCTCTTGTTTGTTTGATATTTTCCAATCTTTCTTTTTTTCTCTAGCCATCTTTCATTGTATGTCCTCCCTTCGCTTTCCTGAAGTCCTCTGTATGAAGACTGTGTGTGTTTGTGCATGCGTGTATGTTCTTACTATATGTATCGGTGTATATGTGGTTTCAAGGAGGTCTGTCTCAGTCCAGAACACTGCTGTTTAGATGGTCAATATTAGATTCTGTCTTTCTGGCATCAAGAATCTTACGAACCCCTTCTTAATGTTATGAATGTATCTTTCCTTATCACTTCGTTCTCGAGGTTGATTCCTCTTCTGACAATCAATAAGGCTGAAGAAATACTTTCTAAAATTCCTGTGACTCATCCTGTTTCCATCTTACAGTTGTGTCCTGTGTTCTTAATTCCCGACTCTCAGTCATGTTGCCTGTTTCCACCTTATCTGTTTTTCTCAGTATTTTTTGCATGCTGTTGAAAGTTTTAAAGTATGATGTATTACAGCTTAGTAGTACTATTTATTAACAATGAAGTTTAGACAATTCTAATTTTGAAAGCAAGTAAGTGTGTTGAGCATTTATCATCACAATGTGAATAGCTTTTGAGTAACTGATAGTGATTAGGGTCCTTTAACGTGTTCTGTCAGTGAATCCCGGATCTTCGGGCCTTTTACGTGCATAGGAGTTTTTTTTCCGTAGGGAGAAATGGCATACGGAGGGATATCGAAGTGATTTGCTTAGTGTATTATGGTTGTTTGTTTATGTTATGTTAATCAAGGAGTTTGAGAGGAGGGGTTTTTATAAGAACATAAGAAAGAGGAACACAGCTGACAGGCTATTTCCCTAGACGCGAGGCAGCTCTAATTATCGTACTGGCTAAGCCAATACCTTGACCTTATGAGGTAGACACGTTACTTAAAGGAGATGCAGTGAATCCGAACTAGAAGCACAAGTGTCAGTCCAACGCTCACACCACCCACATCCCTCTATGTATTTTCTCAACTATTTTTTAAAACTACACACACGTGTTAGCGTCTATGCGGTTACTCGGAGTTGGTTTAACTCATCCAAAACTCTATTACCAAACTCAAGGCTGTCCTATATACTTCCTGAATCTGAATTTTTCCAGTTTAAAGCCTATTGCTGCGAGTCCTGTACATGTTAGTTATTTTGTTGCTCGCTATTACTCCCCATTTATTAATTCCTGTTTTTCCTCTTAATCACCTCAAATCATAACTCCCTAGATCTACAGACTTTCTAGAGAGTGCTGTTTCAGGGTCCTTTCAGTCTATCCGCATAGGAGATTTTGATATATGGGGTTCAATCTTTGTATCTCCTTTGTACGTTTTACAGTGCATTTATATCATTCTGTAATAAGGTGTCAAAGAACTCTGCAGCATATATATAATTGAGGCCTAATCCAAAGATATATTGGAGTTGATGAACAACCTGATGGAACTCCATTATTTTACTTATGCTTATTGAAGACCAAGGATTCTGTTTAGCTTATTGCGAAACACTATGCACTGTTGTCTTGGTTTTAGATTACTTATAACCATGTAACTCTTAATTCCTTTTCCCAATCCGTAATATTAAGATCTACATTATTTAATTTATATGTGATGGTTTTATTTTCCTGTCCAAAATTTAGAACTTTGCATTTGTCTAAATTATACTGACATTTGCCACTTCTCGACCTCTGCATCAGTCTATCAATAATCATCCGGGAATGCTATGATGTACCTCAATTAGAATGAGATGGTCGGCCTTCTATTTTGGTGTTTCATCGGCCAAATTTGCTATGTATTTTATGTACTGTAGTCTGCGACCAACAAGGGGCCACAACATGAATCCTGTGAAAAACCGCATGTGACGTACCCCATTCTGATTTTTTTCTCCCAATTTATGCAAACTCTCTGCTGCCTATTCGTCAAACTATGCTTCAAACCCAGGAAAAAATTTCATTCCTCCTATTCCGTGTTCCTTTAAGTTCCTCAATAGACTAGGATGTTGGGAACTCTATCGAAAGGCCATTACTGAAAGTCCATATACACAATATAATATTCAATACCATGATCTACTCCTCATATACTCGTAGTGATGAAATGTTTGGTAAATTCGTAAGACAGGAACTCCCCTTTGTGTATAAACGTTGCTGGAAATTCATTAATCAATTTTTTGACTTTCGAGATGGCTTACGAATTGCTTCGGCTATTATTGATTCATAAATTTCCCACTATGGATGGTAATACTTACGTCTACAGTTCGAAGCAAGGCCTGTCAAACTGCCTTGTAATTGGTATTACATTTGCAGGGGGAGCATTTTCACTTATCAGGCACTACACCAGTTTGTAGTATTATGTTAAAAAGATGAGCCAAAGGTATGCTAAGTTCTTCTTACATTCCTTTATTACACCCTTGCAATACAGTTCATCTGGACTGGGGATTTGTTAGTTTTAATTTCTCTATTGTCTGAGGTCCATGTCAATAGTTAATGCAGTCGTGGCAAAGCTTATTATCGCCCCACCCCCCATCCTTTTTATATTATCTACCTATTATTTATGGTATTTCCTGAGTAATAATCTGAGAGGACAGTAAGAATTGAATTTTTACACATTTCCTTAGCAACGTCAGTGCATTCGACCTGAGTAAACTCTTAGTGGGCCAGTATTGTCCCCTATTCTTTACTTCTGATTATACTGAAAGAACCCTTTTGGGTTAGATAGTATTCGAATCCCTTTGCGACCTTAGGCCTCATATCCTTTTGCTTTTCTTATTACCTTTTTTTTTTCTAGTTCTCTCTTTTAACTGATTTTATTGATTTCTTAAAATGCCCATCCCCTCTTTTGATACGGTATTTTTATGCCTCTCTTTTTACCCAATGAGAGTTTAAATATATTGTTCATCCATTTTGGGATCATTTTGGTAAATAAATGGTATAAAATACCGACACAATGGAAATAATTAAACATTTGCAGTACTAATGTGATCCTTTTTTGGACTACGTTTCGCACACACAGTGGGCTTTTTCAAGTCAACAAACAGAAAAACTGTGCAAGAAAGGTATATAAAATACCACAATCTGAAAGTTATGAAACAAGTTGCAACATCTGGATATCTTTATTGTAGTCGACGTTTCGCCATCCAGTTGATTTATTCAATACAGATTCTGGACATAATAGGAGGGACAGTAGAACTATATACAAAAGATGAGGATATCAGTCCTAGGCCTTGGAGTTAGTGTTAACAGATCGTGGTGGAGGGGAATCTGGAGCAAAGACAAGAAGACTGGCGTGTTATATAGGCGTCAGTGGCTGGATAGGGGGACGGGCAGCAGACGAGGGCAAAGTCAGGCCTGGAGGGACCTGATTACCTCATCTTTTGTATATAGTTTTTGCTTTTATCTGGGGGTCTTACTATTTGTCCTTGAATCTGTATTGTTAAAGCCATGGATGGCGAAACGTTTACTACAATAAGGTTTCCAGATGTTGACATGTGTCTTAACTTTCATCATTGTCGGTATTTTATACCTTTCTTGTCACAACTTTGTCAGACACTGCAACATCATGGAATCTTGGTTCAGAGGTCATCTACAAGACCTTCACGGCTGCTGCAACTAACCCATCTCTTTGGGAAGGAACCTACTTCCCACTGGGGATCCCGCACCTACCGTGACTGACATAGTCTCTCGCCGTACCACTATCCACTGGACGCTCCTATATAACCGCAGTCTTCTTGTCTATTGTACTGATTCTCCTCCACCACGCCCATTGACTGTGAAAACTAACTCTCAAGGACGAGGGACTGTCTACCTCATCTTTTGTTTATAGTTCTACTGTCTTTCCTATTATGTCCTGAATCTGTATTGTTAAAGCCACTGGTTGGCGACAACAGTATACTACATTAAAGATATCCAGATGTTGACATGTGTCTTAACTTTCACAAACGAACTACATGGGGTGGAAGGAACGCGAGTCATTTTAGTTCAGGTTCTGGATTGCCTGTGGTCAGGTGGGAGAATGCTGACATCTGAGATGTACCGGGTGGGGTTATTAGTTGTCTAAAAACTTGGGTAGTTTGGAAAGGAGATGATAAGTTTGTGAGCAGACCTTCTACAGTGTTCTTATGTGGATAAGCGATGAGAAGTTCTTGGAAAGTGGTTCAGCTATGTTATAGAAGCCACTATTTCTGGGATGAAGTTGTCGGATATAGAAATAAGTGATGATAGAGTCTGCTCACAAATTATCCAATCTCCTTTCCAAGCTACCCAAGATTTTTGACTCTATAACCCCACTCGGTACATCATCAGATGAGCATTCTCCACCTGACTCAGCATTCTGACTGAACATTAAATGGTATAAAATACCGACAAGGTGTTAGGTTAGACACATATGCTACAGTTAGGTATCTTTAATATGAAACGTTTCGCTACACGTAGGCTTCTTCAGGTCGAGTTACAGAAAAGTTGATAGATGCAGAAAGATACTTGAAGACGATGAATCAGTCCATCACCTTAAAGTTTTGAGGTGTGTTCAGTCCACATACCTCCAAGGTCTGGGGGGGAAGGAAAGAGCATTGTCGTTGTCTGAAAACAATGTTTCTTCTTGTAAAGTGTAAAAGGACACAAGCGCAACTAATTGACATTTATTTGGCATCGTTTCGCTCTCCAGGAGCTTTATAAGCACCTTATGTCTTACCTGCTCCCAACATCTTGCTCCTGGAGGATTTAACTTAAGGCACCTAAAATGGAAGGATTAGCAAATAACTATTGTTGCAGTAATAACACCAGGAGGCAGGCTCTGATGTAAAACGCACACTCAACGTGCATTTTAAATCTTCTGCACAAAATTCAATTTTAAACAGCAAAATTATAGAGCCTACTAAATGGAGAATTACAATAGACCTCATATTCCTAACAATGTGATCTGATAAGAAATGTCACCAATATCAAAAACATATACTCAGATCACTACATAATTAGAGGTTCCAGGACATGTATGCGGATGGAGCCCCAGTCGAAAAATGAGACTAGTCACGAGGGGGAGCATTCACCAAATTCAACTTCAATATCCAAAAACATTAAAGTGTGGGACAGTAGAAACCAAGTCCTACACCGATATAAGCTGGGAAGATATTACTAAGCAACACAGACACAAACTTATGCACTAGAAACAGATTATAATCGGTGGACAACCGATTATGCACCAGGCTTTATTACTCTAAGAAAAGGAGGAGTAGATGTCAAAAAGAATGTGACAGGCGCTCCCTTTACAGGCGACGGAATGAATAAACAGAGCGGCTAAAAGAGGTCATATATCTGAAATGCGCTGGGAGACACTGGTCAGAGTAATAGCAAGCATGAACTTAGCTATAAGAATCCTTTAGGCAGTCAGGAATCGCGGGAAGAACCTGAAAAGCTATAAATGAAATCGAAAGAAACCCAAGTATTTCTTCTCTATGCAAATCAAAATCGAGAACAACGCACAGTATTGGGACCTACTTAAACAAGATGGGTCCTACACAGATGACAGCAAGGAAATGAGTGAGCTACTCAAGTCCCAATATGACCTCCAGTTTTTAGCAATGCGTACCAAGACTGAGAGTCGAAGATTCAAATTGAATTTTTTATGAGAGAGCCACAAAATTTGATTAAACACAAGCCTATGATGTTATCCTGGACGCCAAAAGACTTCGAACAGGCGATAAATGTCTTGCCCATGCACTTTGCCCCAGGGCAGACTCATGGAACTCTGTGTTCATCAAGAACTGCAGAAGCCCCTATCACGAGCCTTTTCCATCCTATGGAGAGGGCATGGACAACGGGGGTCGTCCCTCAGTTACTAAAAACAACAGACATAGCCCCACCTCCTCAAAGGTGCAGTAAAGCAACAGCAAAGAACTTCAGGGGAAGGACCAATTGCACTACATCCCATATCATAAAAAATCTTTTGAAAGGGTCCTAAGAAGCAAGATCACCACCCATCTAGATAACCCTTCAGTTACAAACAACCGGGCAACATGGGTTTTAGCAACAGTCGCTCCTGACTTGTTCAGCTACTGGGATCACTACGACAAGGTCCTAAATGCACTAGAGACAAAAAGAATGAGATGTAAAATTATACAGACTTTGCAAAAGCCTTCGACAAGTGTGAAAAGGGTAACGGCGTTAATAGCGCACAAAATGCGCGATAAAGGAATAACAGGAAAAGTCGGCACGATGGGATCTATAATTTCCTCCACTAACAGACAATAAGAGAGTAGTCGTCAACAGAGTAAAAGTTCCGTGGCAAGCTACGGTGAAAAGACTACTGTTCCACAGGAACAGTCTTAGCTCCCATACATTGTTCCTCATCCTCATTTTCGACATAGACAAGGATGTCAGCCACAGCACAGTGTCTCTCTTTGAAGATGACTCCGGAATCTGCATGACAGTGTCTTCCATTGCAGAACTGCAAGGCTCCAGGCGGACATAAACCAAATCTTTCAGTGGGCTGCAGAAAACAAAATATGAAGTACAACGTATGGAGAAATTTCAATTACTCAGATGTGGTAAAACATGAGGGAAATTAAATCTTCATCAGTGTACAAAACTAATTCTGGCCACGAAATAGAGAGAAAACACCAACGTCAAAGACCTGGGTGTGAGTGATTATGTCGGAGGGATACACCTTCAAGGACCATAACATTGTATCAACTCGCATATGCTAGGAATAATGTCTGGATGGTATAATGAGAACCTTCAAAATACGGGAGGCAAGCAATGATGACACTCTTCAGATCACTTGTTCTATCTAGGTGGAATATTGCTGCACTCTAAAACAGACACTTTCAAGGAAGGTGAAATTGCCGACCTAGAAAATGTACAGAGAACTTTCACGGCCGCATTATACGGAGATAAAACACTCAATTACTGGGAGCGCTTGAGGTTTCAAACCTGTATTCCCTGGAACGCAGGAGGGGGAGTGATACATCGATTTATTACACCTGGAAAATCCTAGAGGACTAAGTTCCGAACTTGCCACACGAAAATCACTCACTACGAAGCAAAAGACTTGGCAGACGATGCCACCATCCCCCCAATGAAAAGCAGGGGTGTCACTGAGCACTGTTAAGAGGACCATTCAATAATGTCAGGGGCCGGACGGTTCCAGCTGCCTCCCAGGCACTCATAAGGGGGATATACCAAACAGACCCCTGGCAGTCTTCAAGGCTGGGCACTGGACAAGCACCTAAAGCTGTGCCTGATCAGCGGGATGTGGCTCGTACGTTGGTTTGCGTGCAGCCAGCAGCCTCAACAGCCTGGTTGATCAGGCGAAGTTCCACAGGAGGGCCTGGTCAAACTGTCCGGGTCCGCGGGGGCGTGGGAACCCCGAAACTCTCTCCAGGTATACTCCAGGTTACAATTCTGAACCTGACGTATAAATACTCAGGGTTCCTTCCACCCAGGATGTTCTGTTTGTGACTTGAAAAAGCCCAACTGTGTGGGCGAAAAGTAGTCAAATAAAGGATCACTTTTATACTGCATATGTGTTTATATTTCCATGGGATCATTTTTGTTAGATATAATTTTCCCTACTCGGGAACAAAAGTTGTCTGGGCAGTTAGAACTATGCTCTAATAAAGCATTTGGCAACCAAGATCAACTACCTGACCATTGTCTGGATCATCCCAATTATCCCACCAGGTAATTTTCTCAGTCCCATGAAATTAGCCAAGCGAAAGTCTGTGGACAGAGATTTGATTAGTTTATTCAGGTAAACCCCCATGAAATATTGAAAAATTAGTGATTGTGATCCCAACTTCGCCACGCTCATCATTAACCTCAAGTTTATTAACTAGTGAGTCTTTGTTGCACTGTTTGAGGTAAGGGTAAATGAGTGGTTCAGAGCTAGAAGAGTGATTGAGGTACATAGTTCGTAATCTTTTGAAAGGAATGCCTTACTGTTTTGGAGGTATTTCTTGGAAATTTGTTGTATGTGTGTCTGAAATTTGAGACTTCAGTCACGGTGGAGACCTTGAAAACTTGTTCCCGTCTGTCTAGAAATAGGTAACATTTATCATTATGTTTAGCTGTACATTTGAAGCTCTGTTTCCAAATAGGCATGAATTAGGTTTTGTCAATATTAGAGTAAGTTTGTGGTAATAATCCAAGTAGATATTTTTAGCGTTCAGCATTTACTGTGTCTGTTAGTTTAGTTGGGTTTGTGGGAGAGGAAGGACATTAAGGTTGAGTCATTCTGCAAATAAAATGGGCTTAAGGAGATTAGATGGCTTTTGGTTAAGTCATTGATCGTAATTGAGAAAGAGGAGAAGTAGGCAGGAACACTTCCCTTGGGGGGACTCCAACAAGAATAGGTTGTGTTGTGGTGCTGGCTCCATTTGTGTATACATACTGAGTTCTCTTGTGATGATAAGATTTTAGGTAATCGAGAGGTGTGTCCTCTGACCCGTAATGTCGAGTTTTTGGTGCAAAAGGTCATGGTCAACGTATCAAAAAAGCTTTTCGTATAGTTGATGAAAGTCCCTGGGGAAATTTCATTTTTCTCGAGTGCTGATTTATATTAGTTCAAGCATATATATTATGCATCATTATACTGTGTTTCGGTCTGAACCCAGTCTGACACGGGTTGAGTATGTTGTTGGGATACGATGTTGGAATAGAATTGTTTGTGAATTAATTTTTTCTAAGATTTTAGATAGTAGGGGGCAGGGTTTATATTGGCATTGTAGTTGTTGTTCAGTTCAGTTTGGATCAACTCCCTGAGGATCAGGATGACTTCTTGCTGACTTGAGTAATTAGTGACGACCATGAGAAGCTTTTTTATACATGAGTTGGGTGTCATAAGTTAATTAGGTTTCCGCCTTTTTCTTAAGTGTTTTGGTAAGTGAAATTTCAGTCGGATTTGTTGGCGGCTAAAAAGAGAGTATTGGGGTAGTTGCCAAGTGAGGTAGTCTTTTGGTTGATGTTTGAGTCTTGGGTATTTTACTTGCTAGTTTTGTTCACACAGTAGATAAAAAGACAATTAGTTTGTTGGCAGTAGTATCGTTTGGCTCAAGGAGAGGGTTGTCTGTTAAGGTAATCATACTGTTTTGTGGCAGCTTTTTATTTCCTAGGAATTTTTCAGAAAAAGGTTTTCCGGTCTTTTATTGATATCACCTTTTATGCGTGAAATCTGTTTGAATAATACAGTGTTTTTTGGGATCTCCTTATTAGATTGTTTAGTATCAGACGAGTGTAAAGTTTTGTTAGATCCTTTGTATAGAACCCATTCTATTCTGTTTTTTCATATGATGTTTTTTTATCAGTAGGATTTAAGGATGATTGTTTGTAAGCCAGGGGCTGTTTAGTCACTTTGCTGGTGATCTTGCTTAGCTTTATTGGGCATTGCAATGTTATAGGGTTTTGGGTTTATGGTAAAAAAAATATTAAACCACATTCATCAATATCGAAGCTGTCTGCTAGCTCGTTGTGCCCAGTCAATTTTACTTAATGGTTGAAATAAAATTATGAACAGGCCTGACTCTTCATGTAGCTTCGTATGTGAACTTAGTTGTGTCCTGAGGCAATTACGTAATTGGTTTATGAGAAAGATGGGATAGTGGTTAGTTGGTGTTATCTGTGTGATTTATGTCTGACTTTAATGGGCCGGTATAGTGTTTGTCCCAGATTGGTCTAGAAATGAGGGCATCTTGTGTGAGTGATTCTTGTGGGTTTTGTTATTGTTGGTAGAAGTAAGCAGCTTTACACATGTGGGAATTCAGGTCAATTGTGGATCTTGGTCATGGAATGAGAATTTAAGTTGAAGTCACCTGTATAGGGGGTGTGTGTTCATTCAGCGCTAGTTATTTTGTTTCTTAGTTTTTCACTAAAAGAGTAAATATTGGAGTGGGGAGAACTCTATAACTTCTCCAACTGTTAGAGGTCGATGGTAAAGTCTTTGGATTTAAATTTTAACAAATGCATGTTTCACCATGTTCATCCGTGTTGCTTAGTAGAATATATTACACTTCTAGTTCATCTAGAGTAGTAAATAGCTGTCTCCTCCTCCTAATTGTTCTGGCCTACAATTGTATAATGGCTGTGTAGCCAGGGATGGAGAAATAGATGTTTGTAACATGTTTTATCCATTGTTTCAGTGAGAGTAATGGATTGGACATAGTGAAATTTGAGAATTTCAGTTCTTCATGTGTTCGCTTAGTGATTCTGACATTAAATTGAATCCGTTATAAGGCAAATTGTTGTTAGGATCACGAAATTGTGTCATTTAATAAAAGTTATGTCAAGGATCAATGTTTGCAATCATATGACTAATGTATGAGATTAACAAGTTTAAAATAAAGATACTACTACCTGTTTATATAATGCCTATGACAAAGTATTAAATCAATATTGCCACCAACTGTTAGGAATCAAGATTGTACTTGGTGTTATTGAGAGCTTACAACAAGGCAGTTCAAAGTTTAGGTAAGCAATGAAACTATTTACGGATTTTTAAACAGATATAAACACGTAATTATAGTACAAAAAAAAATTTAAATGAGGGGATAGTTAAAAATGGTCTTCAATAAAAATTTAAAAGTAAGATTTGACTTAAATCACAAAATTTCGTCAAGTAATAACACCATAAACAAATTGTAGGAGTAGTAATAAAACTATAATGAACTATTAAGGACTAGGTATTCTTTAGACCTAAACAGTGTTTGCCCTTTTTTTTTTTTTTTACACTAATGCTAGAGGTAAACAAAAAAAAGGGGGAGTTTCAGTATAGTAGTGCTTAACTTTGGATTGCATTGCACTATTACAGACTGCACACACTAGAGAGTAAAAAGAAATATAATAGTTAACTAATGGAGGACTGCTAAAGATTAGTTTACACATATAATTTTGAACATAAGAAAAGAAGGTATATCTGCAGCAGGCCTAATGACCCATGCGAAGCATTGTCCGTGTCCCCCCCCACCCTGGATTAGGCCCAATGTCCTTACCTAGTTAGGTCACTTCTACTTAAGGAAGGAGCACGGCTCAGAACTAGTAGCACTAGCTAGTCAGGTTCCACTCACACTACACCCACACACATCATGTTCATTTATAAGAACTTAAGAAACCATAAGAACTAAGACTAAGAACGAAGGAACACTGCAGAAGGCCTACTGGCCCATGCGCGAGGGGCCAGGTCCAAATCCTCCTACCGGTTAAGCCAATGCACCCAAACTAGTCAGGCGTAAGGTCACATTGTCTTAAGGGAGGAACACCGGCAAGCCCGACTGGTAGACAAGCTTCAGGTCCAAACTCTACTCCACCCACATCAATCTCCATGTATTTATCCAAACCTTTTTTTAATAGCTACTACAACGTTCTGGCCTCTATGACTGTACTCGGGAGTTTGTTCCACTCAATCCACAAAACTCTATTACCTAACTGTTACTTTCCTATATCCTTCCTGCTGAATCTGAATTTTTACTACTTATAACCATTGCTGCGAGTCCTGTCTAGGAGTTTTTTTCAGCACACTATTTACTCCACTTTATTTATTCCTGTCTTCCATTTATACCCTCAATCATATCCCCCATTAATTCTATGTCTTTTTAGAGAGGTGCAGAAGATTTCAAGGCCCTTAGTCTATCCTCATAGGGAAGGTTTTATTCAGGGTACAACTTTGTCATCCTCCTTTGTCATTTTCCAGAGAATTTTTCCATTCGTAATACGGGAAAAAAACGGAGCAAAAACTAAATGACCCAAACCAAGGATGTATAGAGTTAAAGAACAACCTGAGGACCCCTATTATTTTGCTTCTTGATAAAAACCCAAATTCTATTAGCTTTTTGCGAACACTTATGCATTTGCTGGCAGTTTAAATGCAAACCAGAACCCCAAAATTGGAAATTTTCAGCCCCTATTTACTTCCCCTTTTTTCCCCTTTTTCCATTTATACACCTAGGGTACTAGCTTACCCCCAATTCTAGCCTTTGAGGGGAAAAGATTCAGGCCTCGTCTATCCTCAAAGGGAAGATTCTGATCATGGGATAAACTTTTCACCTCCTCTGTGGGCCTCTCCTCCGAAAAAAAAAAAATAGAATTTGATATCTCTTTAGGAAAAAAAGAGGTACCTTAGGTGTAAAAACAAAAATATAAATTGAGGTTGACGGCAGCTTAGAATCCCCGCTGTCGATTGACATTAGGGAATTGAGGTGTGGCTCCATTATTAGTGCTGCAATTTACAATGACCCGATACTCCAAAGTCCATTTTTGTGGTGCCCCTTTTCTTGAATTCCGAAAAAATTTGCTGTGCATTATTCGCTTCATTTGATTGGCGTACTTGTTGTACTCACCCACAATATTCTTTTGAATGAGATTTACAGCCTTTGCCCCCCAGAGCCGTACTTTTGCTGTACTCCTTCTACGGTTTTCTTTGTCCTTCCCTGAACAAAAATAAATTTGCACTTGCCATTAAAATTTCCCAGACTACTTGACAACCAAATTCAGTTTGTCAGTCCAATATACCCTTTCTTTTTTTCTCTGCTTTTTTTTCTCTTAGTTTCCTCTGTGAACGGGGTGCTTCTTACTCTTTCCTTCCGTCTACTTTCTGATAAAAACTAGTAAAAAGTTATCAAAATCCTTGGGGAACCCCCTCGTCATTCTGAGACCTTTCCCCGGGAAAAATCTTTCTTTGTTTTCTTCCTTTTGGGTATCCCTTAATCCATTCAGTGTTTTCCCCTTTATTCTGTTTGCTCTATTTTTTTGCACCAGTCCGTGTGGATGTTTTTAAAAGCCTTCCTACATTCCAAGAAAGATAAAATCCCCCCCTCTCCTCCCGTCTTATTTCGTTACTTTGTCGAAACGGTTTTGTGAGATAAACCCATTTTTTTTAAAGGGTGTTTTGCCACTTTCTGAAAATTGCATTGGCTTCATATTTGTCTGAAATTTAAATGCTTTCTGTCTGTCTCCTTTCTTAAAAATTGAGACACATTGCTGCCTTCCACACCTTTGGCATTGCCCTCTTGATTGACTTGTTGAAGATTATTGTAGTGGTACTCATAGTACCTCTGGTCCCATTCTCAAGACATGTGAATATATATTGTCTGCTCCCTGTCTTTGTGGTATCTAGCTCACACAATAGCTTTCTGCCCTCTTCCCAGTTGTATAATTGTGTCCAGCGCTCGTGGTGTACTCTAAAGCTTCGGCTCCTGGCAGCTTTGTGTCTTCTCTTAGAATACCTCCCTAAATTTCTTGCTGAGCTCATTACAGACTTCCTGGTCTTTTCCTATTGAGGTCTTCTCCTTCCTTCTTCAGCCTTTTAAAATTGATCCTTTATTGTTCCCTTCCACCTGATGTGGCTATATAACGCTTACGGTAGGATTTATCTTCCTATACAATGTCATTCTCAAATTCTCGTTGAGTATCTCTTTTTACCATGAATATAATTCATTTCTGGTTCATTCGGTCAATGTCTTGTCTTGCTGAATTCTTTGCATTCAAATTTTTTTTCCATTCTCTAGCACTTTGGCCTTTCTGCACTTTTGGTGAACCATGAGCTCATTCCTTTTTTCCTGTTGTTTCCTTTGCTCATGGGTACGACTTTCTCCTCTGCCTCTCTGCTATTTATAGACACATACTCCATCTCATTCATTGTCTTTACCTCTAGTTCTCTCTCCCACTACACTTCATTCAGGAATTGCATTATATAATTGCGCAGCATTCTTTTGAAGTCTGGTTTCTCAACTTTTCCCTGTGCTACTCCTTTCTCCATGTTTTTAAGGTATTCACAATGTAGGACCATGTTGTCATAGCCCCAAGGGGTTTCCCTTCATATGCAATACCCCTTATGTCAAAAACGTCTCATTGTGAATACAAGATCCACCTTGTGGTTTACATTTCCCTGCCCCTGGTTGTGTCGCTAACATGCTGGAGAATGAAATTCTCCTTTACCCCGTCCTGCATCTTAACTCTCTGCATTTCTGGTTCTTCTTGTGTCTTTATATTCTCCTAGTCTTGTGGTTAAAGCCACCCATGATCAACAGTTTTGATCTGCTTTTGTGTGCTCTTTTGGCTACCACTTCTGTAGTTTGTCATTTTCTTGTCTAGGTTCTTGCTGTTCAACAGGGGGTTTGACATTTTGCTGTCACCACCCTGGGACCACAGGTCTTCAGGGTGTCTATATATTGTCATTGGTTCCTCTCTCTCTGTTCCTCTCATCTCAAAACTCCACTGGTTTCTGATGAACAGTGCAACTCCTCCCTCAGTCTTTCCTCATAACCCGATATTCAGGCAGGAAAATTGTCTGTTATCATGTCTATATGCTTTTATCAGTGAGTGCTATCTCTACTATTCGATCATTCCATTTATCACTTTTATTTGATATTCCCTCTGCAATAGAGTCCCATTCTTTCACTTTCTTTCTGCAATAGTGTTCCAGTTCTTGGGTTCCCCCGAATTCATTGTCCTTACATATTGGTCTGGGGGTGGGAGTGGATGTGTGGGTTGGAGGGTAAGGGGGGAGATGGGTTTTTGCTCTGAAGGGGGTTTGGATCCCGAATGTAGAAGAGGTGGATGAGGAGGCTGGGAGGTGAAGGGAGGACATGGGGCCTTGGTTGAGATAAGGAACAGTTTGAGGAGGTACTTGCATGGACAGGAAGGTCTTGCATGACAGTTGGCTAGGATTTGAGTGGTGAGAGTGTTGTTTGGGCTATGGTTTGGTGAGAGGGGAGGTTAGCTGAAGAAGGGGTCTTTGTGAGGGGGTGACTGTGTTCCCCCAAGGCTGAGCTTCCAATTTTTTAGGTGCACGTCCGTCTCTCCTTCCCGGGCTTCTGCTTCCCTTTTATTCTTTCCGGGTTCCTTCTTTAACTTCTCCTTCATCGTTGCATAATCATAACTGTTTTTTTTCCCCCTTTTGTTCACTTTTGACCTTCCCCTTAAACCCTCGTCTAATCATGTCCTGTCCTTCCCCTCGCTCCTTTTCTCTTCTAGTGTCTTTTGCATTCTCATTGAGTTCTCTTAATCCCTTTCCCAACTATTATATAAATAGCAGTACTATCATTTACATGGTTGCACAAACAGATCTTTTAAAAACATGTAGATGCCGCACACCTTGGGAATTGTCTTAATTGAGGGACTCGTTGCTTTCAGTAAGGTTCATACATATTTCCTGGTACTCCAAGGTGTGTGTGTGTTTGGGTTGGTGTGGGTGTGGGTGTGGGTGTGGTGTGGGTGTGGGTGTGGTTGTGGGTTGAGTGTATGTTTGGTTGGTGTTGGGTGTTTAACACTGAATCATACTCTCAGTTTATTTGAGGGTCGAGATGGGCCTTTTGCCCTGGCCAGGCCACTTTGAAAAGCATTACCGACTTTTGGCTCATGGGTCGTATCATTCTACCTGAGCTGTTTTACCGATTTGGGTTCCCATTGCTCTTCAATCATTCACAATCTCGCCACCTGGAAATAAAAAATTTCTCTTCATTTTCAGCTTCCATCTGTGCCTCCTAATTTAGACACAAAAAAATAGTCTTTCCTTATAACCCTTTCAATTTTTAAGTTTTTGTACGAAAGTAATCATATCTTCCCTTTTTACCTCACTACTTTAAGTTGGTCACATTCATTTCTTCAACCTCTACTGATGTAGTTCTCTCAGCTCAGGTATTAGTCCTATTTGCAAATCTTTGCCTTCTCGAATTTCTTCATTTGTTTGACCAAGTTAGGCTCTATGTGGGGGGAGTGTATTCCCAAAGATTGCCTAACATATATCGTATTTTATGGTTCTGAAGGATTTTTTGATTAAAGTTCTTGCATGATTTTCAGAGATTTGCTAGCTTACTATGTCCTTTTGTTGAAGGTTCTTTTAATATTTTCGATATACTGGTGTATATCACCCAAGATTCTTTTCAGGTCATATATTTGCAAAATTTTCTCTGCCAAAGCTGTCTCTGTGTCCGTCTGCTCTTAATTCTCAAAACACACTGCGTTCCCTTTGTTTGGGTTGAACTCGAGCAACACTTTTTAATTTACTTGCAGTCTTTGAGATTTTCTGGATTTGTCACTGTCTTGTTCTGTTCATAATTCTTCTAATTAGTTTTTTGCATCATCAGCGACACAAGGCTCCATCCTTTCTGGTAGGTCTTGCGTATATTATTTTAAAAGCCATAGTTCTTACACTAATCCTTGCGGGAAACCCCTTCGTTTTCTACCCATTAGATTCTGTCTTTCATCACTCTTTGCCTTCGTAACTGGTTATTCCTTGAGCCAATGAAATTGTTTTTCTAATTTCTTGGCTATGCTGGTGAAATGTGTTGCAAATGCCTATATCATTTAAAAAAACCCAAATTTACCCAACTCCATTTTTTGTTTAATCCCTGTATCTTTCCCTCCAAAATCCGTGCTGCTTTATGTATAAAAAATTCTCAGTTTGAATGGTCCCAATACATTTTTCCTTATTATCTTTTCTTTGACAGTATGAACGTTAATAAACTTTGGGCCACACTTGCCCCTTTTCCAGCTTTTGTGGCAGCCGTTTAAATTGGGGAAATTAATTAAATATATTGTACTGGGTCTATAGTCTTTGTCCCGTCTTCAGCACCCCTTAGTATGTTGCGTAACAAAAGCAATAGGACCCTTGCTTTTGTTAGTCCATCTCAGTTGTAGACTTTAATTTTTTCTTTCGTTTATTTACACTCTCCATTACCTTTAAGTCATTTTGACTGCAATGCCTTCCTGTCTCCCTTTTCTTCATTGAAGACATAGGTAAACATTCACATAATTTCTTCCATTCTCCATGTACCAACCCTCTGTCTCAAAGCTTTGATACTCTGTTCGTTTTAACTCATTAGGTTAATGCAGAGGATTTCTCATTCCTAAAAACCTGCTGGTTATTTTAATGGGCCTCTTTCCTCTAGATGCTCCCACATTTCTGAAATCTTCTCTAGACTTTGCATATATGCATTTTCAGTGGGGTTCACTGGTCCCGTAGATTAATGCTTCCTGTCTCTCTCCTTTCTTAAAATTGGGACTATTTGCTGACTTTCCATACCCCTTGTAGTTGTCCTCTTTCCATGATTTATTACGAGTGGGTTTTGGCATACACAGTCCTCAATCCTTTCTCTCACACCCCTTGAGAGATGAAGCCTGGCCACTACTTCGAGGTATCTAGTTCGCATAGCAGTTTCTTTACCTCCTCCTCGGTTGTGTGTAGTGTGTCCACCGTTTTGGTGTTTCTCTGTCATTCGGGTTTCTGGATTCCCTTTTGTCCCTTTCTGAGAAACCTCCTAAATCTAATGCTGAGCTCTTCGATACTTCCTGGTCATTTTATGTAAGCTCCCCCTTCCTTTCCCC
>NC_069419.1:55418528-55463528 GCF_026875155.1 Cherax quadricarinatus
TTTTCGTTCGCTTTTTTTTCCCGGGGTTTTGGGGGAATAAAAAATTTTTCCCAAATTTTAATGAGAATCTGCCGGGTTTTAATTTTTTAAAATATAAAGTGTTTCCAGCTTCGTAATTTCCTTTTTTTTTCCAAAAGGTTTCTGCTTTTGGGTTTTGCCCTTTGTACTCGTATTATTCATTACCCTATCTCATAAAATAAAAATTTAAATATTTTAAATCTTTTTAAAATTTTTTAATGGGTTTATATTTTTCATTATTTTTATATAAATATTATTAAATATTATTATATTTAATGTATTTTATATAAATTAAAATATTTCTTTATATTTATTATTACATTTATTAAATTTATATATTTTGATTAAATATAATTTTTTAATAATATTTAATTATATATTATTTATTATTTAATTTTAAATTATGTATTTAATTTATATTTAATATATTTTTTTTATATTAATAATTTTATATTATTAAATTAATAATTAGAAAACTATATATATTATAATATTTTAAAATTTATATATTTATATAATATATATATATATATAATATATATATAATAATAAATATTATAAAAATACATTGTGGGGTTTGGTTTAAAGGGAATTCGTAATATACTTTGTCAAGTAAAATTAGTAGGAAGGGGAAGTACTCTTTAAAAAGGGTTTGGAGGAAATTTAAAAATGTTTTTTTTAGGGCTTGCATTTTAATTTTTAAAAAAATTTATAATTAATTAAAATTTATTTTAATAATTTTTAATATGTGAACATAAGTAAAGGAGTGGGAAAAAGGGGTATTTTGATAGGGGATTAAAGGTTTTAAAAAAGGGAAAGGAAAGGGGGTGATTAAAAGTTTGGGGGTAATGGGCTATTGAGGTAGAATGGGGTCATTCGTTAATTTAAAATTTTGTGTTGGGGCGCAAAGTTGTGGTTAAGAAAGTGGGTGAAGGGGAATGGGAGTTTTTTGGGGAAATTTTTTTTGGAGTAGAAGGAGAAAAGGGCATTTTAAATTTAAAATAAATTATTAAATTAATTTATGGAAAAAAAAATTAAATTTATAATATTAAAAAAAATTGAATTTTTAATTTATCAAAAATTTGTTGAAAAAAAAAAGTTTGGAAAATTTAACAGTTAAGAAAACCCTAGAGAACAAATGAGCAGAAAAAATGAGAAAGTATTAATGGGGATTGAGGTATTGGGCAATAAGGAATATTTTGGGGAAAATTTTTAATGTTAAAAAGAATGGGGGAAACAGGTTCTTTAAGGGCAGGAAAATAAAAAGGGGAAAAGGAGGAAACGTGGGGGGGGAATTTGTGAGGCAAAAAATTAAATGAAGGGTAAGCTGGGATTGAGGTTAAAGAAAAAGAAAAAAAAGAAAAATGAAAGTGGGGCAAATTTTTTTTAGGGAAAAAAAATCGGGGGGCAAGCCATATTGCCTTTAAAGCAAAGGGGTAAAGAGATGAAAAAATTTATGGGGATAAGTCCTTGATTATTTTAAAGGTAAGTAGATTTTTAAAAGGTTTAAAATAAATAGGAGCCAAAAAAAGGATTAAAAGGTAGGGGTTTGGGGCCCATTTTTAACAGGGAAACATAAATGCATATTGAGGCAAAGATTTTGGAATTTTGGTTTAAAAGGGCTAGAAGGTATAGGGGGCATTACAGATGGCAGGGAGGGGACAGGGGGTTAGGTTACTAAAACAGGAAAGTTTACATGGAGGCCAGTTAAGAAGAAAGGGGAAATTTTCCCAGAAATAGGCCTTAAAAATTTATTATTTTTAAAAATTTTAAGAGGGTAAAAATTAAACAGGGTTTCAAAGGCTAAGAAAGTTTAAAGGGTCCCCTTTTGGGTTTCACACTGTCTTTTTGACAGGTCCTCGGGAGCTGAAAAAAGTTGCAGAGATTATAATTTGGGGGGGTTGCAAAAGGGAAAATGGGTAATACGAAAAATGGGTTAAAGGATAAACAAAAGTGGTGGAGGGAATAATACCCAATTGGGGAGAGAGAGTTTGTAGGAGGAAAACGTACAGTACTGGGAGCTGTCGCAAAGGGCATAAGGGGGTTGTTCTAATTGATAGGAAAAGAGGATGGTGCAAGGAGTCGGGAAAAAACCCAAGTTTTTGCTTGGAGGAAAAGGGAATTATGAATTTGTTTTCCAGCCCCTAATGGTTAAGCGGATAAATCTTCGGGGGGGGGGCATGGAAGTTCAGCTGGGGGAAATTTTTTGAATTAAAAAGAAAAATTTTTTAATTTAAAAAAAGGGGTGGGGAACAAAACGAGCCAACGAAAGGTTGGGTTTTGTTCGGAGGAATTAAGGAAAAACATTGAATCAAGCCGCTGAAAAAAAAGGGGAAAAAAAGGCCTTAAAATGGGGGGGGGAAAGATGTTTAGGTCATTTTTTTCCAGGGGTGTGCGTTTAACAGGAATAGAAAGGTTTTGAAAAAGGGAAAAAAGTGAAAAATATATACAGATTTGAAAGTTTAAAGTTTGGCTAATGGAAAAAGGCGTTTAAAGGGGAAAAAGGGAAAAGCGGTGGAGGTTAAAATTCCTATATAACAGAACCAGAGATAGTGTCCAGAGTAAGTAGGAGTAGGGAAAAGCTTTTTTCCCCAAAAGGAAAATACTAGCTTTGTTTATCCTGTTTAAAATTTAAAGGTTTTGAAAGAAGAACGATTTTGGCTTGGAAAGAGGCCCGGATTAAAGAAAAGTTCCCCAGGTGGGCCCAGCTGGCTCCAATTTCTGGGCTGAAAAACAAGAAGTTAAAGATGGGAAATTTTTAGGGTTGAAAAAAGAAAATTAATTAATACAAAAAAATTTTGGGAAAAAAATAGGAAAAAAGAAAATGGGGGAAGTTGTGGAGGTACCTTACAAAATTGGGGAATAACGTCGCTGATGAGGGAGGGAATAATGGGGAAAATTCAAAATTAGGGGAAAAGTGATGCCCCTTTAGGATTGTTAACAGCGGAATTTGCGGGAAAAAAGGGGTTTAAGGGGGAAAATTTTCCCGCCTAATTGTAAAGCCTTAGGGGCATTCGGAGGAAAAGCTGGAATGGAGGCATGGGGGGCAAATGTTTTTAAGCAGGGGGGAAAATCTTGTTTAATTTAAAGGGGAAATCTGAGGGATTAACCGAACTTCCCAACGAAAAATTATGGGCGGACATGGAGAGGAATGCCCCACCCCAAATGATAAGGGTGTATACAGTTTAAGGAAGCAAAGCAAAAGTGTAGGGGGAGTTAATGTAGAAATGGGGGGGTTAAACCCCGGCATGCTTTTTGGGGGAAAAGGGGGGACAACCCTTTAAATAGTTGTGGGTTGCCTTTTAATTCAGGGCCGGCGCGAGGGGTTTTATCCGGGAGAGGGAGTACACCCGGGTTCAAGGGGGGTTAAGGGGGCTTACAGACGGGCCCTGGGGATGACCCCGAAACTTTAGGAAATTCATTTTTTTGGAAATTTTGAAGGCAGGGAAATATAAAAAATATTTAAAAATAATAAATTAAACAATTATTGTTATAATTTTAAATGAACAATATATTAAAAAAAACTTTTTGGCAAGGGGAAACCGCCTTAGGAAAAGGAACCAGGCTTTCCAACTACCCAACTCCAACGGTTTTGGGGGAAAAAAGGCCGAAAAGGGGTTCGTATTTGCCCCCCAAAGGGTCATTTTTGGCTATTTCCCGGTTTTAATTTTTTTTATTAAATTTTATATAATTATATATATATATATATTTTATATATAATATATTTATTTATATAATATATACCGTATATGCCCCCTTTTTATATCAACAATGTATCTCTTAAAATTTTTCTGTCCCCTATTATTTAAAAAATATAAAATTATATATTTATATATATTTTAAAAATTTAAAATATTTATATTTTATATTATATTATATATTTATTTAATAAAAATTAAAATATATTTTATTTATAATTTAAAATTTATATATATTTTAATTTTATTATATATAATTTTCGTGCCGAATATGAAAAAAGGGTAAATTTTGCAAGAACTCTTTTAAAATTAAGCCCTTTTCAAAAATTTTTTCTCTTATACGTTTAAAGATATTTTTTTTTTCATTAATGTTGATTAAAAAAATTTAAAATTTTTTGCCCCAAAAGGAATTAAAAAACTTACCTAACCCCTTAAATTATAAAAAGGGAAGAAAAATTTTAGCCAAACCCAAACAAAATTTATTTTTTAGATATGTTTTACAATAATTTAATCCCTCCCCCAAAAACAGTGAAAATTTTTTTTTTTTGTTAGGTTCAAAAGGTTTTTTACAAAAATTATTGCTTTAAAAAAATTTTTTTAATTTGTCCTATATGGCAAGATGAGCTTTTGCTTTTTTAACCCAAGGATCGCAAGTTTTTTCCCTATTCGGCCGAAAAAATTTTTATAAAATTTTTATATAAAATATTTATATATATATAAAAAATGTATTTATAAATATATAAAAAATGTATCATTTATTTGCCAACAAAAATTTTGTTTTTTGGTGTACCCCCTGCTTCCGCCCACTTTTTTTTTGGGTTTCACTTGTACTGTCCATTTATTTTAAACCCTTTTCTTTGCAAAAACCTGTATTGGATGATGAAGCCACTCGTGCCCAATTTTCCTTTAAAAAAATCTCCTAAAATTTTGTATACAAGTGTTTTTTTTTCCATTGTCAAGTGAAGTTGGGGGGAAAAAAGTTCCCAAGTTTGAACCCCCTCAGGACCTCTGATTGACCTCGCTGCCCGCCCCTACTGCAGGGGGCCCCCCGGGTGACCTCCTCAGGTTTGTAGCCCCAAATAAAAAACCCAAAGGTCACACTTTTCCGTCCCCCCTGCTCTTTTTCCACAATTTCTTTTTTTTAATGGCGTTTTAATTTTTTTGTTCCATTTAGGGACAAAATTAAAATTGTGCAAAAGGCTTTAGTGTTTTTTAATGTATTTTGATAAAGGATTTTATTGTTTGTCTTCTCTACATGGTGCCCCGGGGACCTGAAAATTTATAGTTTATTTTTAATTAAATTTTTAAAAGATTTTTTTCATAATTAGTGTAAAGGAGTATATCTTCTTTTAAATTAGTTTCGAATTTTTTGGAATATTTTGTTTTACATTTAATAGTTTGTTAGAATATTTTTTAAATTTGAAAAATAAATGGGGAAATTTTTTTTGACTAAGCATAATTTTGAAACCTAAACCTTTAAACAAACCCATCCTGAGGTAATTTTTTAGGAAAATTCCCTACTAAAAATCAGTAAAATTTTATAAAAAAAGTATAATATAAAATAAAATAAACAATATAATATAAAAAAAAATTTTAAAGTCAGAGGGCGGGACGAGGGGGTTTTTGAGGGGGTTTTGGGTTTCATTTAAAAGGAGAAGGGAAATCAAATTTAAGAATGAAAAGAAGAGCGTAAAATTCTGTGGGGGAAAGGGGGAAGGGGGGTAGGGGTCGTCCCCCGAAAAGGTTGGAAGGGGTTTAAGGGAAAGGGTTTTGTGGGCGAGGGGTTTGGGATTCCCAGAGGCGTGCAGAGTGGGGTTCGATAGGTTTTGAATGGAGAGGGGAATGGTTTTGGGGGCCCCCCTGCGTTTCTTTTGGAGTGTGAGCAGGGGTTAATATTTACTAAAGGGGATTCAGGGAAAACAGGTTATTTTTATATACCCGGGACTTGAGCCCTAAAAAAGGGGAAGTTCAATCCCTGACTTTTAAAGGAGGGGGTTTGGGATTTTAGCATTTTTTGGGGGGGTTATGTTGGTTTTTTTTTTTTATAGGGCTTTAAACTGTTGTTTTCTGGAAACCTCGGGCAAAAACGTGTTTAATATGTGAGTGAGTAAAAGTTTTCGAATGATGAAAGTATTTTTTTTTTTGGGGGGTTTTTTTTTCTTTTTGGGTCCCCTCCCTTTCGGTTGGAGGGGGGCCCGACATGTTAAAATAAAAAAATTTAAATAAATATTTATATATATATAAAATTTATATATATTATTATATTTATATATATATATTTTATATATTTTTATAAGGCTTCGCAAGAGCGGCGAAAATTACACAAAAACTGATCTCGGGCCCAAAGGAGACTCAAAACCTAAAACCTTGAAAAAAGGGTTCCCGCGTCCCAAATCCCAATTCTCACCAAAATGGACAATACCTTGGCGCCTAGCCCCAATTTTTTTAGACGTTGTTCCAAGGCAGCCAGCTTTCAAGGGAAAATTTCTTAGAGCTTTTCACCATCCCCTGTATGTTTCGACCAATGGAGATTTTAACAATGCCGGATTCGAAAAGAACGGGCCCGAAATATAGCCTGCGTACTTTTTCCCAAGGTTCTTTGGGTTTTCGAGTCCCTTTCGGCTAGAGAAAAGCGTTTTATATATTTTAATTATATTTTATATATAATATATATATATTTTTTAAAATATATATATATATATAATTTTTTTTTTTTTTTTATCCACCGGCCGACCCAACCCAAAAGGCAGGGTGGCCCCGAAAAAAAGAAAAATTTTTCCCCATCTTTCCACCCCCTTTAAATGCCCTTCCCAGAAGGGTGTTTTTTACACAAACATTTTTTAAAACTGCAACTTTAAAAACCCCCTTCCTTCAGAGTGCGGGCAAATTTTACTTCCCATCCCCAGGACTAAAAGCCCGGCCTCCCGGGGTTTCCCCTAAAATCCCTTCATAAATGTTCCTTTGTCACACCCCAAACGGGCACGTCAAGTTTTAAAAAACCCATTTTCTCCTTTCACTCCTTTAAAAACCGCTCACGCATCCCTGCTGGAAGCCCAACCCCCTCGCCAAAAAACCCCCCTTTTCCCCCTCCCTCCAACCCTTCCAAAGGCCCGGCCCCCTTACCCCCCCCTTCCTTCCTACAGGGTTTCATCTTAAAAGTCTTTTCTGTTTCGCCCCCATTCTCCTACATGCCCCGGAACCACCTAAAAAACCCTTCCTCACCCCTCTGGACAACATTTTTGGGGTTAATCCCCCCACCCCCTTTCCTTAATTTCCCAAAAAATCCCCGAATTTCGCATTATTTCACCCAACATTGCCCTCAGACTGACATCTCCATTCCTCCAGCCTTCTCCCCGCTGCAAAATTTATCACCCACGCTTCACACCCATATAAGGCGTTGGTAAAACTATATTTTCATTTTTTTTCCCCTTTTTGCCCCCCAAGGACAAAGTTCTTTGTCCCCCACAGATCCCAAGTGCCCCCACTCACTCTTTTTCCTCATCAATTTTTATTTATTACCTCATCTTTTATAGAAACCCCCTTCCCCTGGGCACGTCCACTCCCAAATTCTGAATACGTTTTACCCCCCCATAAATTTTTCCCTCCCAAACTGATATTCAAACTTTCATCACTAATCTTTTTGTTATCCCCATAAACTTAAACTTTTTCCCGTATTCACCTTTAATTTTTTTCTTTTGAACACCCCCAACCCAAAATTTATCCCCCAATTTTCTGCAAAATTCTCTTCGAATCTCCCCAAAAGGGACCCGTGTTTATCAGCAAAAAGGGACTGTGCAAATCCCACTTTTTGTGGATTCTTTTTTCTTTTAACTCCACGCCTTTGCCAAGACCCCCCGCATTTTTTCTTTAAACCCCATCTATAAATATAATTTAAAAAAACCACGGTGAATTTTACACATCCTTGTCTAAAAGGGCCCACTTTTACTGGGAAAAAATTTCCCTTTTCCCTTAAAATCTTTAACTGGGGCCCCCACTATCCTCGTAAAAACTCTTCATGCTTTCAGTAACCTTCCTCCTTTCCCATACACTTGCAACATCGGGCCCCATTTTCCCCCCTTTTCCACCCTTTTCATTTCGCCCTTTTCCCAAAACCAAAATTTCCACAAAAACCTCTTTAGCCTTATTTTAAAAAATGTTCATTAAAATGTTTCACTGTAAACACCTGGGGCCACACACCCCCTTCCTTTCCCAAAGCCTCCTTGTTCATCTGCTATCCTATTCTCCCTCTTTTCTCTTTAATTTTTTTCAAATTTTAAAATTACCCTACACTTTTTCCCGGTACACTCAACGGGCTTATTTCCCCCTTTTTAATTTTTGCACTCGGGGGCCCTCTGGTGGGAAATTGTGGGACCCATAGCCCCGGAGAAAATGGTATAAAAAAGGGTTCAAGGAAAAATATTTGGATTTTTTGTTCCTGAAGCCCCTTTGATTTTTCCGCCCTTTCCCCCCCCACCCCATCTTTTCCCTTCTTTTTTTCCAATAGGGTTTTTTTATTACTTTAAAATGGGGACAGGGAAAATTTAAGAGATACATTGTTGTTTTTAAAAGGTTGCATGTATAGTACTTTTTACGGGTTTTGTAACCCATTATAAGGGGAAAATCTCATCCAGCTTTTTCAGAGCGGGGGGTGTTGCCCAAAATTCAGCGACATTTCCCCCTTTTAAAAGCCCCCACCTGAAGGGCCCCTGGAACAGAAAACTTGGGTGCCTGGGATCCCTAGTTACCCTGATGAGTTTTTTCCAAAATTCCTTAAGGAACTTAGAAATTTTCCCCATTAAATCAAGGGTCTCTGGAGCCCCATGGGAAAAAAACATAATGTGGGCAAGTCCTCCCTATTTTCTAGACTTCTGGGATCCTGAAGTTGGCGGTTTCCCCCCCTTTCCCCCCTGGCTCCCCGGGAAATGGCGGTGCCCCCCCTTCCCCCTGGGGTTTCCCTGGGAAACTGGAAACTGCCCTCCCCCCTCCCTTGGGGGCTCCCCCGAAACTGGAGCTCCCCTCCTTCTCCCCGAATTCCCTGAAGCTGGCGGCTGCCCCCTCCTTCCTCCCTGGTGTAAATTTGGAGATATTATGGGGGAAAAAAAACGACTGTTTAAAAGTCAATTCCAAGCGCTTCGTGATTTTTCCCCCCTTAATAGGGGAAATTTAAAGACATTTCCCAAACCTCATCCGTCCCCCCATGATTTATGCGGGGGGGGGATGGTTTCCCGGGGCTTGTCAAACCCTAGCTTAAATTTTTTTAAAAGTTAAATTTAAAAATTTTTTTAAATTTTAATTTGTTTAATCTGAAAACCCAAAATTAAAATTAAAATTAAAAAAATATTTTTTTTTTTAAGCTTGATTCAGTTGGGTTTATCTTTAAATGATACAATTTTCTCGGCAATTTTAAAATCCAATTTTAATTGTTAAAATTTTTCGCTTGGGAATAAACAAGGTATCAGACTCTTATTCAGCTTTAATTATAATTTATGTTGGTGTAATCTTAGCTTGATTATAATAAACTTAATTACATTTTTTTTACTTTTTTTTTTTTTTACAAGGAAACTCGTCGACACAGCCGTCGGTATTTTGGGGGAAATTTTTAATCAGAAGTTTTTCTGTTGTATCAAGATTTATAAATGCAACTTTGATTTTAAATTTTTTTGGTAGAGAATGTGTATAAAGAAGGTTTTCATGATGAGGGAGAACCGATATTCTTGAATATGGTTGTCCTTTTTTCAATTGCTAAAGTATCTGCAGCATTTTTTAAGGATTTATCAGTTAAGTGTTTTGGGCATTTTAGATTATTAGCTATTTCATAATTTTTCAAAATTTCTTCATCAATGAACTCTGGGCTGCAGATACGTAAACTTCTCAAAAAAAAAAAAAAAAAATGGACGTGAATATAGAAATTTTAATTCTATCGTGATGTGAATAAGAACAGTTTTTGTTGTTTTTCTGTATGTTTTACATTTAGAATCATTGTTTCCTTTAATAATTAAGACGTCTATAAAAAAGGAATGAGTTATTTGGTTCAAACTCAACAGCAAAATTTATGAAATGAGTTTGACTGCTTAATTCAACAGGGAAATGATTTATATCTATATTCTTAGGCATTAGACACAGAAAATTAACATTTTGTACCGCTGAGCTCTTTTGGGAAGGATTTTGTTAAGCAGTTTTATTTCAAAGTATTCCATGTACAAATTGCTAAGGACAGGTGAAAGGATTTCCCATTGCCATATCCACTTATTAATAGTCCAAAATTCGGCCCATCAGCTAATTTTTCTGCATTATTAACGTCCCCAGACTTCTGCTTTTCCAAAGTTGTTCTTTACTATGAAATCAACTAATATGATGTTTTTCCCTATTTCTCGTCTAAAACATCCCGCCGAAGCATATCGGGGAGTCCCAGTAGTTGCTGAGTTAGTTAAACCAGGTATATTTCAGGGTATATAAAGGGAATAGGGGAGGGGGAGAAAGCCTGTATAATAATCAGTTTCCAGCCACCGTTCTGGGTCACTTTCGCCTATAAAACAACCTTAGTATATTTCCGGACTAACCAGTGGGACAAAGCAAAACCTAATTCAGCTCACATAACCAACCTAAAATGTATATATAGAGTGATGTTTCTCATAAATTGGAGGACGCATCAATAACTGGGCCTCTACCCTTCATACTGGACTGTTTGCCATAATCTTTGCACTTGAATACATCAGTGTACATAAGGTTGACACTTTAATTGTAACTGATACTTCATCTTCCATAAAGGCTCCCAACTTTTTAAGTATAAACTGTGGCATGTTTATGTCAGTAGCCAGACACAGGTATGGAGTCGGTCTTCAGATGTATGGTAAAACTGATGAATTGGCTAAGTTATAAATGTGCCTTCAAAGAGGGAGTAGATTACAAGCTTGGGCTGCCAGTTAGCAGTTTGAGAACAATAATACAAAAAGAACTTCAGCTGAACTTTATTGACTAAAGTCTGAGGGAAACTGACACCAGTCAGTCCATCTATCATCGTTAAATCATGCAGGAGGAGCCACATGTCTATGGTGCGTCCAACAAAATAAGCAGACTCTTTGGGAAGTTAATCACCACCACCAGATGTAGACCAAACGACATGTAAATCATGTAAGATGAATAACTCTCACACCCGGCAACATTATATACTGGAATATGATAAAATTAATGAACTCAGAGACAAGTCATTCAGGTATGTTCAAGAAATGTCTAAGTATTTTATCCACTGTGCTATATTACACATCATTCTAGAAAAATACACTGACTTTGCTCGATGTAAATAAAGCATTAAAACTTTTTTTTTTTTTTTTGAGTGTGAGACCTAATTCACGTCTTCATAAATAACTCATTGCGATTGTGACCAGATATAAACAAGTAAACAGTTCATTATCACTAACTTGTTCAGCCATCAGAACTTCGCGGCCCCAGTTCCTGGACCCATTATGTATCTCTGTAATCTTTTGACTACCACTCACACCATGGGTCTGGGGTACATAAAAATATTGAGCTAAAACTTAAATTAAACCTAAAAACTACTAAAATATGCCAAAGTATGTTTTTTTTTTCATTTTAACCAATTCTTCAGTTAATTCCGGTGCCAAAACCAACCCTGAAAACACTCCAGTCAGTGAAGCAACTCCCCATCTGTCCTCAACTCTCTATATCCAGTAGTCAGGAACTTACTAACCTCCATGTTGAACTTACTAACCTCCATGTTGAACTTACTAACCTCCATGTTGAACTTACTAACCTCCATGTTGAACTTACTAACCTCCATGTTGAACTTACTAACCTCAATGTTAAACTTACTAACCTCCATGGTGAACTTACTAACCTCCATGTTGAACTTACTAACCTCCATGTTAAACTTACTAACCTCCATGTTAAACTTACTAACCTACATGTTAAACTTACTAACCTTCATGTTAAACTTACTAACCTTCATGTTAAACTTACTAACCTGCATGTTAAACTTGCTAACCTTCATGTTAAACTTGCCTCCATGTTAAATTTAAACCTACGTTAAACTTTCTAACCCCCATTTAAACTTCAACCTCCAGTTAAATTTTACTAACCCCATGTTAAATTTTACAAACCCCCATGTTAAACTTATACCCTCCATGTTAAATTTATACCTCCATTTTAAACTTACTACCTCATTTTAAAAAACTTCAGCCTCCATGTTAAACTTACTAGCCTCCATGTTAAACTTACTACCTCCATGTTAAAACTTCAAACCTTCATGCTAAACTTACTCCCTTTCTCTAAACACTAACCACTGTTAAACTTACAAACTCATGCAAATTTAATAACCTTAATGCAAAACTTACTATTTCATGTTAAACTTACTAAGCTTCAGCTAACTTACTAACCTTCATGTTAAACTTACAAACCCTTTCATTTAAACTTATAACCCTTTCATTTAAAATTACTAATTCATTTAAATTACTAACCTTCATGTTAAACTTACTAACCTCCATCTAAACTTACAAACCTCCTGTTAAACTTACTAACCTTCATGTTAAACTTACTAACCTTCATGTTAAACTTACTAACCTTCATGTTAAACTTACTAACCTCCATGTTAAACTTACTAACCTTCATGTTAAACTTACTAACCTACATGTTAAACTTACTAACCTACATGTTAAACTTACTAACCTCCATGTTAAACTTACTAACCTCCATATTAAATTTACAAACCTTAGTTAAATTACAACCTTCATGTTAAATTTACTAACCCATTTTAAACTTACAAACCTTCATTTTAAAAACTTATAACTTCGTTAAACTTGCAAACCCCTTCATGTTAAACTTTAAACCTCCATTTTAAAACTTACAACCCCATTTAAACTTACTAACCCCTGTTAAAATTTACTAACCCCATTTTAACTTACAAACCCTTTCATGTTAAATTTACAAACCTTCAGTTAAACTTACAAACCTCAGTTAAACTTACTAACCTCATGTTAAACTTCTAACCTCCATGTTAAACTTACTAACCTCCATGTTAAACTTATTAACCTTCATGTTAAACTTTAATTCTTTCAAACTGATGACAAATAAAATTATCCACAAAATTACTGACACTAGAAAACTACTGAAAAAATCTCCTCATTTTATAGGCATAGATGAAATTTAATTTATTTTTAAACTAATTGTTGTGTCGGATGAGCAACCTACGAACATTTTTGTGATTTTCAGTTACATATATTACACATATTACATATATTACATATATTACATATATTACACATATTACACATATTACATATATTACATATATTACATATATTACACATATTACACATATTACACATATTACACATATTACATATATTACATATATTACATATATTACACATATTACACATATTACACATATTACACATATTACACATATTACACATATTACACATATTACATATATTACATATATTTTCATTCGTATAGGAAACATATTTTTATAGATATTGTGAAAATTTCATGAAAACTTAAAAAAATAATTGTCTACTTTTATAGTAAATTCATCCAAAAATTTCATATTATAAAAATTCAATGAGTCGCTTAATTAGTAATTACGGCGAAAATGTTATTAGTCATAATGATAAAGAATGTCAAAAATTATGACAGTTGACATGTCTAATAATTTATATATATTATAATTTGCATTAATTATGATTTATATAAATTATTAAACGGAATTGATTGATGAACGGTTTTTTTTTCTCTTGTATGGAACGAACTTTTAAAATGTTCATAGACTGCAATGTTATGTTATTATTGTCCTTGATTAGTTAAATAACATTGTAGAGTTTGTGTGTAAATACTGAGGCTGGTTGTTGTGAGTGGTGGCACTCACAATGGTGGCACTCACAATGGTGGCACTCACAATGGTGGCACTCACAATGGTGGCACTCACAATGGTGGCACTCACAATGGTGGCACTCACAACAACCAGCCTCAGTCAACGTACCTTGTGTGTGTACTCACCTAATTGTACTCGCCTAATTGTGGTTGCAGCGGTCGATTCATAGCTCCTGGCCCTGCCACTTCACTGGTCGCCACAAGGTCCTCTCTCCCTGCTACGTGAGCTTTATCATGCCTCTTCTTATGTATAATAATTGCCTCCACTACTTCAGTTTCCAGACTGTTCCACTTCCTGACAACTCTATGGCTGAAGAAATACTTCCTAACATCCTTGTGATTCATCTGAGTTTTCAATATCCAGTTGTGACTCCTTGTTGCTGCGTGCCATCTCTGGAACATCCAGTCTCTGTCCACCTTGTCGATTCCTCTCAGTATTTTATATGTCGCTGTCATGTCCCCCCTATCTCTCCTGTCCCCCAGTGTCGTCAGGTCAAATTCTCTTGACTAATCTCGTTGCAAGCCTTTGCACTTTATCTAGTTTCCTCACGTCCTTGGCCAGGTGAGGGTTCCAAACTGGAGCTGCATACTCCAATATGGGCCTGACATACACGGTGTACAGGGTCCGGAACAACTCATTAGTGAGGTAGGTTAGGTTAGGTAAGGTTCGTCAGGAAACAGGACAAATGTTTCCTGACGCGGGTCTTAGTCAGATGATGACCCGCCTTTGGAGCTTTTGGTCATCTGACCGAGGCCTTCCGCTGGCTTACCGGTCCACCCCTTTAAAAATTATGGTCATTTATAACCATTGTTATATTAGTGAGGTGTGTGTGGGGGGGGGGGGGTGCGCGTGCGCGAGGGTTCGTGTGCACGATCGTTCTGTACTTTTAATATTGTACCTTGTTCATGCAGAGGTCTTTATAGGTCCTTCTAGCAGTTAAGGTAATGACTAATTTAATGATGATAATCTAATTGTTGATTTATAAGAGTAATTTAATATTACTCTTCATTCAGATAAACCATATTTATCATTTATTTCTTGTAGAGAATAATGTTGAAAATTCATTTACCAAAATATTTTGTTCTAACAGGAACTTTAATGTTATAATAAATGAATGCATAATTTATTGAATATTAAGACTTTGATTACAGTAATTAGTGCCTCGTCCATCCACCTTCAGTGGCGAGGTCTTCTTGGAGTGTTTCAGGTCACGAACCTGTGTGACTATAAAGCATTTGTGGTTTCCTCCTCAGGGTCTCCCACTCTTGTCTGAGGGCAGTGTGTGTGTGGTGTGAATATTATGCAGAGAACTTGTAGCTTGGAGACTAGGAGATGCGGGTTTATTAAAAGTATTATCCGGAGGGCTGGGGAGGGGTTGTTGAGATGGGTCTGATATTTGGAGAGGATGGAACAACATAGGATGAGGGTAGGCGGAATAGGGGTCATCCTAGGAGAGGTTGAAGGGAGGGTATGCGAGGGCTTTGGACATCCTTCATGACCCACCTGTCTCTCCCCTCATTGACCCACCTGTCTCTCCCCTCTATGAACCTCCTGTCTCTTCCCTCCATGACCCACCTGTCTCTCTCCCCTCCATGACCCACCTGTCTCTCCCCTCCATGACCCACCTGTTCTTCCGCTCCATGACCCACTTGTTCCTCCCTTCCATGACCCACCTGTTCTTCCTCTCCATGACCCACCTGTTCTTCCCCTTCATGACCCAGCTGTTCTTCCCCTTCATGACCCACCTGTTCCTCCCCTCCATGAGCCACCTGTTCTTCCCCTCCATGACCCATCTGTTCCCTCCATGACCCACCTGTTCCTCCCGTCCATGACCCACTTGTTCTTCCCCTCCATGACCCATCTGTTCCTTCCCTCCACGACCCACCTGTTCCTCCCCTCCATGACCCACCTGTTCCTCCCCTCCATGACCCACATGTTCTTCCCCTCCATGACCCACCCGTTCCTCCCATCCATTACCGACCTGTTCCTCCCCTCCATTACCCACCTGTTCTCCCCTCCATGACCCCACCTGTTTTTTCCCCTCCATGACCCCCCTTTTCTTTCCTCCATGACCCACCTGTTCTTCCCCCTCCATGACCACCTGTTCTTTCCCTCCATGACCCACCTGTTTTCCCCTCCATGACCCACCTGTTCTTTCCCCTCCATGACCCACCTGTTCTTCCCCTCCATGACCCACCTGTTCTTCCCCTCCATGACCCACCTGTTCTTCCCCCCCCATGACCCACCTGTTCTTCCCCTCCATTTACCCACCTGTTCTTCCCCTCCCTGACCCACCTGTTCCTCCCCTCCATGACCCACCCGTTCTTCCCCTCCATGACCCACCTGTTCCTCCCCTCAATGACCCACCCGTTTCCTCCCCTCCAGACCCACCGGTTCCTCCCCTCCATGACCCAAACCCGTTCCTCTTTCCATTACCCAAACCCGTTCTACCCCTCCTTACCCACTGTTCCTCCCCTCCATTACCACCTCCTGTTTTCCCCCCCTCCATTACCCACCTGTTCCTCCCCTCCATGACCCACCTGTTCCTCCCCCTCCATGAAACCCACCTGTTCCTCCCCTCCATGACTCACCTGTTCTTCCCTCCATGACCCACCCGTTCCTCCCCTCCATGCCCACCTGTTCCTCCCCTCCATGACCCACCTGTTCTTCCCCTCCATGACCCACCCGTTCCTCTCCTCCCCTGACCCACCGTCTTCCCCTCCATGGGCCCACCTGTTCCTCCCCTCCATGACCCACCTGTTCCTCCCCTCCATGACCCACCTGTTCCTCCCCTCCATGACCCACCTGTTCCTCCCCTCCATGACCCACCTGTTCTTCACCTCCATGACCCACCTGTTCCTCCTCCCCTCCAATGACCCTGTCTCCTCCCCCCCATGACCCACCTGTTCCTCCCCTCCATGACCCACTTGTTCCTCCCCTCCATGACCCACTTGTTCCTCCCGTCCATGACCCACCTGTTCTTCCCCTCCATGACCCACCTGTTCCTCTCCTCCATGACCCACCTGTTCCCTCCTCTCCATGACCCACCTGTTCCTCCCCCCATGACCCACCTGTTTCCTCCCCTTTTCCCTGACCCACCTGTTCCTCCCCTCCATGACCCACCTGTTTCCTCCCTCCATGGGCCCACCTGTTCCTCCCTCCATTGACCCACCTGTTCTCCCCTTCATGAAACCCCCCTGTTCCTCCCTCTCATGACCCACCTCTCCTCCCCTTCCATGACCACTGCTCCTTCCCCTCCAGACCCCACCTGTTCCTCCCCTCCCTTACCCCACCTCTCACTCTCACTCTTCATATTAAAAGAAACCCAACAATGGAGAAGCCTACAGTATGCCTACCTACCCATGCTAGTAGGTTCTACTACACTCACTCAACAGCTTCCAAACCACTTGTTTAAAATTGTTTCCCGGTTTTGTTTACCACGCTATCATCAACCCTACTCCAACATTTAAACCCAAATTTTTTTTTAAACCCTTTTTGTTTTTTCCCCCCATAAACCAAATACGTCAAGTCCTTTCTTTTGGGTTCTGAAACCCCTTTTTTCCCTCAACCCCCAAATTTCAGCCATTTTTCCCCCAAGCTTTTAAAACCCGCCCTGGGCCTACAAATCCACCAAACAAAGTATTAATTTAAAAAACCCCCCTTTTAATTGTTTTAAAACTTTTAAAAAATTTAAGTTTGTAAGTTCCCGAGGCCCTTTAACTTTTTATAAGAAAATTTTAAATTTACCCAATGTTCTTTTAACTTACTCTCTAAGATTTTTTTTCCAAAAACCTTTTAAAAAAAAACCGTTCCCGGGGAAAATATTTTTTTGAAAAACCTATTCAAAAGAAATTAAAGGCTAGGGAAAAAAAGTTTTTTTTAAAAATTTTTTAAATTTTCGTTTTAATCTTTTCCGTAAAAGTTATTCCTGGGGGGGAAAAAAAATAATAACAAAAGATTCAAACATTTCCCGTCTTTAAAAAACTTTTTTTGATTTAAAAACTTTTTTGAAAATTTAAAAAAGTTTGGAAAAAAAATTTTAAAAAGTATTTTATTTGGGAATTTTTTTGGGAAAAAAATTTCCTTTTTTTTTTTTCAGCGAAAACTCCAGAGGAAACTTTGGAAAAAAATGGGTGTTTTACTTTTCCTTTTATATAACTTAAAAAGTTTCTTTAAACCCCGGAAATTTTTTGGGGGCTAAAGGTATCGTTCAAGAAATAACCAATAATAATACATTGTTGGAGAATTCTGAATACACAACATTAAATAATACAACTAAGAAACTGCAACTGTGCAATATGTTCAGTCATTATAGTTGACCTTCGCTGTCACTGATGTTGCTAACACTGTTCACTGTTTTCACATTCATCATCACACAAAACAAAGTTCACTACAAAACAGATCACGTCTCCTTCATGAGCATCTCTGTGATCAACAGCTGGACTTGCACTGACATTGACGAGTTCTGTGACAGCTGTGGCGCAGGAGGAACCTTTGAACGTTTCCTCAGTGAAGAATTTTAAATTTTACCCAAGTGTCTCATTCTTCAACTTATCGGTTCTCTAGACTATTTACATCACAAGGAACCTTTGTGTATGAACCTTTGTGGTCACCGGTGGTCAAGTAATATTATTATCTTGCAAGTAGCCATACTTCAAAAGACTGAATTAGTGTCTGATGTGCGTCAATAGTTTGCCTCTGTACTCTACTTCGTACACTTACTCGTTTAATACGTTCTTCCAGTAAATTGTTACTCTCTGCTAGGTGTGCAAAACAGATAACTACCTCAGATCTGGAATGATTGCGATGCAATCATTCCAGATCTTCAATAACATCATTTTCAGGTTTCATGCATTACTAAAACTCTCTTGTATTAATGTTAGTAAAATAACCGACAATATGTTAGGTAAAAGGACATAAGTGCAACTAATGTGACGTTTTATTGTGGCAACGTTTCGCACTCCAGGAGCTTTATCAAGTCCTTTATTGTTTGTAACAGCTTGATAAAGCTCCTGGAGAGCGAAACGTTGTCGCAATAAAATGTCACAATAGTTGCACTTGTCCTTTTATACCTAACATAAAACCAGCTTGTCTTGGCTATTCCCGCGAATCTTCCTGTCTTACCTGTGCCGGTAAAGGCCTGGAAAACGAGCAAGATTTTCTCCTTTACTGCTCAGAGAGTCTTCCACTTCGGTTATATTGAAACTTCCTGACACCAATGATATTGTCCTTTTGCACAATTTGTCAGTGTGTGTGTGCAGCCATTACAACTAAAACATGTGTGTCAGGAGTGAAAAACACAGGTTGTGTATTAAGGCAGTGTTGTGATGCAGCCTGTGCCAGGCATATCATTAGCCGCTGAACCTCTTTATGACAGTATTATTAAATATCGTACACTAACTGTGACTTCTGGTGTGACATGATGTTCAAGTGATTGACTTCTTTCGAGTCATTGTTGTGATCTGAAGTTACTTCTGCAAGACAATTTGTGTGTGATGTTCATATTATCTGTAATATCTGTCTATGGTTATGTTGTACTTGTATATTGGTTTTGAGTCCATACAGTATGTTCTGGCATGTGGTCAATGAAGATATGTCACTTACTCTGCTCATCGTTTAAATATCCAATTCTTCCTCTGGCCTCACTACTATATAACCTGTCAGATCTACCCGTTTGTGATGATTAATGGACTGATTACATCGACTCAAGGCTGAGGGAATGATTACCTCAAACTCCTCGTGTTCTTCACCATTCTCCTTTGTATGGACTGATGAAGCCACTGTGGCGAAACGTTTCCTCATTAAAGATACCCAAGTGTTACACATGTGTCTAATTTGCTTAGTATTGCCCATATCACTTGGGTTATCCAGCATCATTTAATTTTGGACGATGCCTTCCTCCAGGATTCAAAAGAGAAAATGTATGAGGTCTTTCTACGGTCTTACACGCACTCACACACTCACTCACACACTCACACACACTCATGTGTTTGTAAACATATTTTAAAAATACAAACGTTTTTTATTTTGTCTCCTGTTTAAAACCTGGGTAATTCGACAGAATTTTTCTCAACAATTCCCTACCAATGTGAGTTTGTGAAATGCTTTTTGCCCCCTAGCAGGGGAAATTTTTTAAACCAATGACTGTTTTGGGAAGTAAAACTTATTTTGAGTTTGTCAAAAGGTTGTCCGCTCAGTCGGCGGGTTTTTAAAAAGGTAGGAATTGATCTTAAACAAATTGTTTGAGGTTTTTCCCGGGGACACGAAACAATGTTTCTTCAGCAGAACTTGGGGCAGAATAGATCAAGTGGGGTCGGCCCCGAAATGGAGGGTTTAATTTTTTGCATCAGTGTTGGGTTTGAGAAATCTCTGCAGCTTTCCCGTATCTCTTTCTGGCATTACTTGTTCAAACTGCGAAGAGCTCCTGCCCGTCATCCAGCTGACTGAGGAAACAATTCTCTTTAATCAGCGACATGATTGATCTTGTCAAGGGTCTTGAGGGACCTGGTAATGTTGCATCTTTCATACGTATTCTTTTCAGTCATCGTTTTTTTTTAATTGAGTGGCTGCCTGTGGAAACAAGAGATTGTATTCAGTCTCTGGCTTATTCTTCGTGTACTTCATCTGTGATCTCTGAATAACAAGTCAGGTGCTACATAGCTTTCCCTTACATCTTTGAGCCTCTTAATGTGAATGTATTCTGCGTCTTGTAATAATGTTGGTAGAATTACCGACAATATGTAAAGTAAAAGGACACAAAGCAGTTTAATATAGACAAATGCAATAGTTCTAATGTTGACGGGCATATACCATAGCCACATATACATAAATAAGTAGATCTTAATATTTACGGATTGCTAAAAAGATTTAGGAGTTGTTAGCAGTTAATCTGAAACAGACACACAGTGCATACAGTGTTCGCAATAAGCTAATGAATCTTGGTTCATATTAAAACATAAATAATAGGATTCAGTTGTTCTCAACTTATACATCCTTGGTTACGGCCTATTTAGCAATTATGCTTGCACAGTTTGGTCGTATTACTGAATGGATTTAATTCTCTGGAAAAATGTACAAAGAGGATGCAAGATGATCCATGTTCAGAACCTTCCTAGGATGACTAAGGCCTGTAACGGCCTCTTTAGAAAGAGGTAGAATTAGGGGGATATGATTGAGGTGTATAAATGGAAGACAGGAATAAATAAAGGGTTGTAAATTGTGCTGCGATAATATCTAGCTAGACAGCTCGCACAAAGATGGTTTTAATTTGGAAAATTCAGATTCAGGTATGGATATAGGCTAACGTATGGTTTGGTATAAGTTGTGGAAGAGTGGAAATAACTCCCAATACCGTTATAGAGGCAGAACGTTGTTACTTTAAAAATAGGTTGGTAAATACATGAGTTGAAGTGGTGGGTGTGTGTTATGACTGATGCTTGTTATCGGGTCGGTTGCCTGTGACCATTAAGTCATGTGACCTGACCTGATGGTTGGTTGCCATTGGCTTAACGGTAGGAGACTTGGACCTGCCTCGCATGGGCCAGTAGCTTTGCAGTGTTCTTCGTTCTTGATCTTATGTCTTAAGTCAACTAATGTGACATTTTATTGTAGCAACGTTTCGTCTCCAGGAGCTTTATCAAGCCGTTACGACTTGATAAAGCTCCTGGAGAGCGAAACGTTGCCACAATAAAATGTCACATTAGTTGCACTTGTGTCCTTTTACTTTACATTCTGCGTCTTGTAGACTGGCACTTTGTTTCTACACATCCATAAGTACATAAGAAAGAGCACTGCAGCAGGCTTACTGGTCCATACTAAGCACGTCCAAGTCAGATCTGCTCAAGAAGGAAGAAACAATGCAGCAGGCCTACTGGTTCATGCTAAGCAAGTAAGTCAGATCTGCCCAAGAAGGAAGGAGCACTGCAGCAGGCTCACTGGCCAGGTCCAACACACACATACTCATGTATTACCTAATCTATTTTTAATACTACACAACATTTTATCATTCTGTCCTTGGATTATGCACAAGGATTCCTCTGTGTGTACTGTTTCTTGACGAAAATATACCTCTTAGATAGGGATCCCCGGGTGTTGCGCGTGTTTAGTTTCATCTTGTCCGTATTATATACTACTCTTGTACTACTACTACTACTACTACTACTACTACTACTACCTACTACTACTACTACTACTACTACTACTACTACTACTACTACTACTACTACTACTACTACCACCACCTCTTCCTGCCTATATATAGCCGTTCTGCTCCACTTCTGGTTAGTATGACTTTGTAAATGGTCCAAGTCGGACCGAAACGTCGTCGTAAGCTTCTCTTTTATGTGCGGGTTATTTGTGTATTGTATACCTCTTAGATCCTGTCTGGTGTTTTCTCCTGCCGGAACACACTTCAGTGGCTTCTGGCACTTCACTCAGTGACTTCTGGCACTTCACTCAGTGACACGCCTCACTCAGTGACTCTGGCACCATCAGTGACTTCTGGCACTCCACTCAGTGACTTCTGGCACTCACTCAGTGACTTCTGGCACTTCACTCAGTGACTTCTGGCACTTCACCCAGTGGCTTCTGGCACTCCACTCAGTGACTTCTGGCACTTCACTCAGTGACTTCTGGCACTTCGCTCACTTGACTTCTGGGGCACTTCACTCAGTGACTTCTGGCACTTCACTCAGTGCTTCTGGCACTTCACTCAGTGCTTCTGGCACTTCATCCAGTGCTTCTGGCACTTCAGCTCAGTGACTTCTGGCACTTCATCTCAGTGACTTCATGGCACTTCAGTCACAGTGACTTCTGGGACTTCAGTCACAGTGACTTCTGGCACTTCAGTCACAGTGACTTCTGGCACTTCAGTCACAGTGACTTCTGGCACTTCAGTCACAGTGACTTCTGGCACTTCAGTCACAGTGACTTCTGGCACTTCAGTCACAGTGACTTCTGGCACTTCAGTCACAGTGACTTCTGGCACTTCAGTCACAGTGACTTCTGGCACTTCAGTCACAGTGACTTCTGGCACTTCAGTCACAGTGACTTCTGGCACTTCAGTCACAGTGACTTCTGGCACTTCAGTCACAGTGACTTCTGGCACTTCAGTCACAGTGACTTCTGGCACTTCAGTCACAGTGACTTCTGGCACTTCAGTCACAGTGACTTCTGCACTTCAGTCACAGTGACTTCTGGCACTTCAGTCACAGTGACTTCTGGCACTTCAGTCACAGTGATCTGGCACTTCCCTCCCGTGACTTTGGCACTTCACCAGTGATTCTGGCACTTCACCAGTGTTCTGGCACTTCTCACAGTGACTTTTGGTTTCTGTTTCCTCTTGAAGAAATTTTAAATTCTTAGTGGACCCCGTTTGGCGTGTTTTTTTTTTGGGGATTTTTTTTTTTGTTAACCTTTAACATTTTTTTAACAACCCCCTTTTAAATGTGAATGTATTCTGCTCTTGTAATAATGTTGGTAGAATTACCGACAATATGTAAAGTAAAAGGACAAAAAGCAGTTTAATATAGACAAATGCAAAGTTCTAATGTTGGACAGACAATAACCATGCCACATATAAACTAAATAATGTGATTCTTAATATTACGGATTGCAAAAAAAGATTTAGGAGTTCTGGTTAGCAGTAATCGGGAAACCAAGACAACAGTGCATAATTTGTTCGCAATAAAGCTAAATAGAACCCTTGGCTTCATATCAAGAAGCATAAATAATAGGATCTCAGTTGTTTCTTCAACTCTATACATCCTTGGTTAGGCCTCATTTGGGATTATGCTGCACATTTTTGGTCACCGTATTACAGAATGGATATAAATTCTCTGGAAAATGTACAAAGGAGGATGACAAAGTTGATCCCCATGTATCAGAAACCTTCCCTATGAGGATAGACTAAGGGCCCTGAAACTGCACTCTTAGAAAGACGTAGAATTAGGGGGGATATGATTGAGGTGTATAAAGGGAAAGACAGGAATAAAAAAAAAGGGGATTTTAATATTGTGCGAAAATATCTAGCCTAGACAGGACTCGCAACAATGGTTTTAAGTTGGAAAAATTCAGATTCAGGAAGGATATAGGAAAGTACTGGTTGGTAATAAGTTGTGGATGAGTGGAAACAAACTCCCAATACCGTTATAGGGGCCCCAGAACGTTGTGTAGCTTTAAAAATAGGTTGGATAAATACATGAGTGAAGTGGGGGGGGTGTGAGTTGGACCTGATAGCTTGTGCTACCGGGTCGGTTGCCGTGTTCCTCCCTTAAGGGTCAATGTGACCTGACCTGACTGGGTTGGGTGCATTGGCTTAAGCCGGTAGGAGACTTGGACCTGCCTCGCATGGGCCAGTAGCCTTCTGCAGTGTTCCTTCGTTCTTATGTTCTTATGTTCTTAAGTGCAACTAATGTGACATTTTATTGTGCAAACGTTTCGCTCTCCAGGAGCTTTATAAAAGCCGTTACGACTTGATAAAGCTCCTGGAGAGCGAAACGTGCCACAATAAATGTCACATTAGTTGCACTTGTGTCCTTTTACTTTACATTCTGGTCTTGTAGACTGGCACTTTGTTTCTACACATCCATAAGTACATAAAAAGAGCACTGCAGCAGCTTACTGGCCCCATACTAAGCACGCCCAAGTCAAATCTGCTCAAGAAGGAAGAAACAATGCGCAGGCCTACTGGTTCATGCTAAGCAAGTAAGTCAGATCTGCCAAGAAGGAAGGAGAAACTGCAGCAGGCTCACTGGCCCAGGTCCAACACACACATACTCATGTATTCCCTAATCTTTTTTTTAAATACTACACAACATTTTATCATTCTGTCCTGGATTATGCACAAGGATTCCTCTGTGTGTACTGTTTTCTTGACGGAAAATATACCTCTTAGATAGGGATCCCCGGTGTTGGGGCGTGCTTAGTTTCAATTGTCCGTATTATATTTCTCTCTTTTACTACTACTACTACTACTACTATACTACTACTACCACTACTTACTAACTACTATACTACTACTACTACTACTACTACTACTACTACTACTACATACCACCTCTTCCTGCCTATATATACCGTTCTGCTCCACTTCTGGTTATATGACTTTGTAAATGGTCCAAGTCGGACCGAAACGTCGTCGGGAAGCTTCTCTTTATGTGCGGGTTATTTGTGTATTGTATACCTCTTAGATCCTGTCTGGTGTTTCCTCCTGCCGGAACACACTTCAGTGGCTTCTGGCACTTCACTCAGTGACTTCTGGCACTTCACTCAGTGACTTATCGCACTCCACTCAGTGACTTCTGGCACCCCACTCAGTGACTTCTGGCACTCCACTCAGTGACTTCTGGCACTCCACTCAGTGACTTCTGGCACTTCACTCAGTGACTTCTGGCACTTCACCCAGTGGCTTCTGGCACTCCACTCAGTGACTTCTGGCACTTCACTCAGTGACTTCTGGCACTTCACTCAGTGGCTTCTGGCACTTCACTCAGTGGCTTCTGGCACTTCACTCAGTGACTTCTGGCACTTCACTCAGTGGCTTCTGGCACTTCACTCAGTGGCTTCTGGCACTTCACTCAGTGACTTCTGGCACTTCACTCAGTGACTTCTGGCACTTCACTCAGTGACTTCTGGCACTTCAGTCACAGTGACTTCTGGCACTTCAGTCACAGTGACTTCTGGCACTTCAGTCACAGTGACTTCTGGCACTTCACTCAGTGACTTCTGGCACTTCAGTCACAGTGACTTCTGGCACTTCAGTCACAGTGGACTTCTGGCACTTCAGTTTAAGTGACTTCTGGCACTTCAGTCACAGTGAAATTCTGGCACTTCAGTCACGTGACTTCTGGCACTTCAGTCACAGTGACTTCTGGACTTCAGTCACAGTGACTTCTGGCACTTCAGTCACAGTGACTTCTGGCACTTCAGTCACAGTGACTTCTGGCACTTCAGTCACAGTGACTTCTGGCACTTCAGTCACAGTGACTTCTGCACTTCAGTCACAGGACTTCTGGCACTTCAGTCACAGTGACTTCTGGCACTTCAGTCACAGTGACTTCTGGCACTTCAGTCACAGTGACTTCTGGCACTTCAGTCACAGTGACTTCTGGCACTTCAGTCACAGTGACTTCTGGCACTTCACTCAGTGACTTCTGGCACTTCAGTCACAGTGACTCTGGCACTTCAGTCACAGTGACTTCTGGCACTTCAGTCACAGTGACTTTGGCACTTCAGTCACAGTGACTTCGGCACTTCACTCAGTGACTTTCTGGCACTTCACTCAGGACTTCTGGGGGCTTCACTCAGTGACTTCTGGCACTTCACTCAGTGACTTCTGGCACTTCACTCAGTGACTTCTGGCACTTCACTCAGTGACTTCTGGCACTTCACTCAGTGACTTCTGGCACTTCAGTCACAGTGACTTCTGGCACTTCAGTCACAGTGACTTCTGGCACTTCACTCAGTGACTTCTGGCACTTCACTCAGTGACTTCTGGCACTTCACTCGGTGACTTCTGGCACTTCACTCAGTGACTTTTGGCACTTCCTCAGTGACTTTTGGCACTTCACTCAGTGACTTCTGGCACTTCAGTCAGTGACTTCTGGCACTTCACTCAGTGACTTCTGGCACTTCACTCAGTGACTTCTGGCACTTCACTCAGTGACTTCTGGCACTTCACTCAGTGGCTTCTGGCACTTCACTCAGTGGCTTCTGGCACTTCAGTCAGTGACTTCTGGCACTTCACTCAGTGACTTTCTGGCACTTTATCAGTGACTTCTGGCACTTCACTCAGTGGCTTCTGGCACTTCACTCAGTGGCTTCTGGCACTTCACTCAGTGGCTTCTGGCACTTCACTCAGTGACTTCTGGCACTTCACTCAGTGACTTCTGGCACTTCACTCAGTGACTTCTGGCACTTCACTCAGTGACTTCTGGCACTTCACTCAGTGACTTCTGGCACTTCACTCAGTGACTTCTGGCACTTCACTCAGTGACTTCTGGGACTTCACTCAGTGACTTCGGCCCCTTCACTCAGTGACTTCTGGCACTTCACTCAGTGACTTCTGGCACTTCACTCGTGACTTCTGGCACTTCACTCAGTGACTTCTGGCACTTCCACTCAGTGGCTTCTGGCACTTCACTCAGTGACTTCTGGCACTTCACTCAGTGACTTCTGGCACTTCACTCAGTGACTTCTGGCACTTCACTCAGTGGCTTCTGGCACTTCACTCAGTGGCTTCTGACACTTCACTCAGTGACTTCTGGCACTTCACTCAGTGGCTTCTGGCACTTCACTCAGTGGCTTCTGGCACTTCACTCAGTGACTTCTGACACTTCACTCAGTGACTTCTGACACTTCACTCAGTGACTTCTGGCACTTCAGTCACAGTGACTTCTGGCACTTCAGTCACAGTGACTTCTGGCACTTCACTCAGTGACTTCAGGCACTTCAGTCACAGTGACTTCTGGCACTTCAGTCACAGTGACTTCTGGCACTTCAGTCAGTGACTTCTGGCACTTCACTCAGTGACTTCTGGCACTTCACTCAATGACTTCTGGCACTTCAGTAACTTCTGGCACTTCAGTCACAGTGACTTCTGGCACTTCACTCAGTGACTTCTGGCACTTCAGTCACAGTAAAAGTTCTTGATTTTCTAAAAAGAAGCAACAAAAATTAGAAAGCTGTAAGGAAGCATCAACATAACAGTAGTCTCGGAAGAGAAGTCAAGGTTGATGTTTCGAATATGTAAATACAAATCAAAAATAATTTCATAACCAATGAAACATAGAATTACACAATTTATATGTAGGTTGATTTATATGTAGGTTGATTTATATGTAGGTTGATTTATATGTAGGTTGATAACAAGAGCACATATTGGAATATATGTCAGGAAACAGGACAAGTGTTTCCTAATACGGGTCTTAATCATGTAATGACCAGCCACTGGAGCTTTCGGTCATCTGACCGAAGCCTTCCACTGGCTTACCGGACAACCCCTTTAAAAATTATTGGCATTATAACCATTTACCAACTTTGACAGTATTTAAGACTTCATTCTCATACATTAACTTCATATCGTTGCCCCCTCAAGGGAGGTTCCTTGACGCTGGTGAGGGGCTCTTGATCTAGGGAATTGGATCTTTGCTCCAGTTCCCTGAATTAAACCTGAATATCTTCCGCCCCCCATATACGCTCTATAATCCTACTGGTTTAGTGCTCCCCCGTGATTATAATTATAACTGATATGGTTCCAGATGATGGAGCTGGATTCCTCCAGGCTGAGGGACTGACCACCTCAAATATTATTTCTCCAACGTTGATGGACTGATTATATCTTCATTTCACTACTGTAACTGACCGACGAAGCCCACTGTGTAGGCGAAACGTTTCAACAATAAATGCACCCAACTGCTGCAGATGTGTTCCAAATCATTGAAATTCCATTATGGCGGCCATAGCACAGTCTTCACTTAGAAATATTATTTTTCAGATTCCTTAAGTCATGAAGTTTCCAAAAAATTCTGACGAAAATACATAATGAACCTGACTGAGCCAAATTTAGGCTAACAGGACTAAGGAACTTTATTTTTCATGAGTGAACGCACATATGATTCTATATACACACTGAGTGTGCTATTAACCACAATCTTCAACACATTCCTTGAAACTTGGCAACTACCTGAGGTATGGAAGACCGCAAATGTAGTTCCCATTTTTAAAAAAGGAGACGGAAAAGAGGCACTAAATTACAGACCAGTGTCACTGACCTGTATAGTATGCAAAGTCACGGAGAAGATTATCAGGAGGAGAGTGGTGGAGCACCTGGAACAGAACAAAATTATTAACGACAACCAGCACGGATTCATGGAAGGCAAGTCCTGTGTCACGAACCTTCTGGAGTTTTATGACAAAGTTACACGAGAGAGAGAGGGGTGAATCGACTGCATCTTCTTGGACTGCAAGAAAGCCTTTGACACAGTTCCTCACAAGAGACAAGTGCAGAAACTAGAGGATCAGGCGCATATAACAGGAAGGGCTCTGCAATGGATCAGAGAATACCTGACAGGGAGGCAACAACGAGACATGGTACGGGATAAGGTATCACAGTGGGCACCTGTGACAAGCGGGGTCCCACAGGGGTCGCTCCTAGGAGCAGTGCTCTTTTTGGTATATGTGAATGACATGATGGAAGGGATAGACTCAGAGGTGTCCCTGTTCGCAGATGATGTGAAGTTAATGAGGAGAATTAAATCGGATGAGGATCAGGCAGGACTACAAAGAGACCTGGACAGGCTGGACACGTGGTCCAGCAACTGGCTTTTTGAATTCAACCCTACTAAATGCAAAGTCATGAAGATCGGAGAAGGGCAAAGAAGACCGCAGACAGAGTAGAGACTAGGTGGCCAAAGACTGCAAACCTAGCTCAAGGAGAAAGATATTGGGGTGACCATAACACCGAGCATGTCTCCGGAGGCACACATCAATCAGATAACTGCTGCAGCATATGGGCGCCTGGCAAACCTGAGAATAGCTTTCCGATACCTAAGTAAGGAATCGTTCAAGACTCTGTACACTGTGTACATCAGGCCCATACTGGAGTATGCAACACCTGTTTGGAACCCACACCTGGTCAAGCACATCAAGAAATTAGAGAAAGTGCAAAGGTTTGCAACAAGGCTAGTTCCGGAGCTCAGGGGTATGTCCTACGAAGAAAGGCTGAGGGAAATCGGACTGACGACATTGGAGGACAGGAGGGTCAGGGGAGACATGATAACGACATACAAAATACTGCGTGGAATAGATAAGGTGGACAGAGACAGGTTGTTCCAGAGAGGGGACATAGAAACAAGGGGTCACAATTGGAAACTGAAGACTCGGACAAGTCACAGGGATGTTAGGAAGTATTTATTCAGTCAGAGTCGTCAGGAAGTGGAATAGCCTAGCAAGTGATGTAGTGGAGGCAGGAACCATACATAGCTTTAAGACAAGGTATGACAAAGATCAGGAAGCAGAGAGATAGAGAGGACCTAGTAGCGATTAGTGAAGAGGCGGGGCCAGGAGCTGAGTCTCGACCCCGGCAACCACAATTAGGTGAGTATACACACACACACACACACACACACACACACATCAACCAAATAACTGCCGCAGCATATGGGTGCCTGGCAAACCTCAGAACAGCATTCCGACATCTTAATAAGGAATCGTTCAGGACCCTGTACACCGTGTACGTTAGGCCCATACTGGAGTATGCGGCACCAGTTTGGAACCCACACCTAGCCAAGCACGTAAAGAAACTAGAGAAAGTGCAAAGGTTTGCAACAAGACTAGTCCCAGAGCTAAGAGGTATGTCCTACGAGGAGAGGTTAAGGGAAATCAACCTGACGACACTTGAGGACAGGAGAGATAGGAGGGACATGATAACGACTTACAAAATACTGAGAGGAATTGACAAGGTGGACAAAGACAGGATGTTCCAGAGATGGGACACAACAACACGGGGACACAGTTGGAAGCTGAAGACACAGATGAATCACAGAGATGTTAGGGAATATTTCTTAAGCCACAGAGTAGTCAGGAAGCGGAATAGTTTCGGAAGCGATGTAGTGGAGGCAGGATCCATACATAACTTTAAGCAGAGGTACGATAAAGCTCATGGTTCAGGGAGAGTGACCTAGTAGCGACCAGTGAAGAGGTGGGGCCAGGAGCTTGGACTCGACCCCTGCAACCTCAACTAGGTGAATACAACTAGGTGAGTACACACACACACACACACACACACACACACACACACACACAACACAAGATCCAGTCTTGCTGGCTCATCCTCCCCTCTCTCTCTGGTTGTGTCCCTGACATGTTGATGCATGAGGTTTTCAAGTACCACATCCATCATCTTGGCTCTCCATGTTTCGGGACCCCCATGTGGCTCCAAGTTTTCCCAGTCGAACCACAGGGAGATCGACTGGGAAAACTTGGAGCCACATGGGGGTCCCGAAACATGGAGAGCCAAGATGATGGATGTGGTACTTGAAAACCTCATGCATCAACATGTCAGGGACACAACCAGAGAGGAGGGGAGGATGAGCCAGCAAGGACTGGATCTTGTGTTCACCCTGAGCAGTTCAGACATCGGGGACATCACTTACGGGGGGCCCCTTGGAGAGCGATCATTGGTTCTGAGTTTTGACTTTTATAAGTTACAAGTGGAAAGGTAAAGGAACTAAGGGGAAGGCCAAACTAAAAAAGGGGGGGACCCCCAAGGTTTTGAGAAATTTCCGCAGGGGGTTCATGGGACAGGAAAGGGGGAAAATCATAACGGATGATGGAAATAGTGGCAACAAATGAAGGGGGGCAGGGGAAAGTTTTTTTTCCCGGGGAAAAACAAAAATAATGGGAAGACCAAAACAGCCTTGGTTTACCCAAGGTGTAGGGAGGCAAAAATAAGTGCAACAGAAAAAGGAAAAGGTACAGGAGGCATGGGACCCGGGAAAAACAGGGATTGTAAAGAGCCAGAAACGATATGCGCAGAAAAGGAGGGGGGCCCCAGCGACAGTATGAAAACGACTTGCACGAAAGTCAAATTACCGAACTGCTGTATGCCACTTGGGGGGAAAGAAAACAGTAAGGACCAGGTATAAGGCGGGGAAAAGAAGGTGGGAACTCCAAGAACGATCAAGGGGTATGTGAGGAGCTCAACACGATTTTTAAAGGGAAGTATTTACAGTAGAGACAGAAGGACCTGGGGGGAAAGCCCAAGGGGGGACCCAACGGGAAATACACCAACAATGTTGGACGCAACTACGATGAGGAGGAGGTGAAAGAAACTGCAAAGGGGGACACGATCCTCAAAGGCAATGGGACCGGACAAATCTCTCCATGGTCTTAGAGAGGGAGCAGATATGTTGTGGTACCACTTACCCAAAATCTTCAACACATCCCTGGAACTGGGAACTACCTGAGTATGGAAGAACGGAAAATGTAGTTCCATTTCAAAAAGGAGACAGAAAAGAGGCACTAAACTATAGACCGTGTCTTGACGTGTAAGTTCAAATTTTAGGGAGAGATTTCAGGAGGAAGTGGTGGGCACCGGGAACGGAACAGGATATAAATGCCAAACCAGCACGGATTCAGGGAGGAAATCCTGTGTCCAAACCTTCTGGAGTTTTCCCGATAAAATAACAGAATAAGACAAGAGAGAGAGGGTGGGTTGATTGCATCTTCTTGGACTGCAAGAAGGCCTTTGACACAGTTCTCACAAAGAGATTAGTGCAGAAGCTAGAGCTCGGGCGCATATAACAGGAGGAGCACGGGCAATGGATCAGAGAATACCTGAAGGGAGGAACAACGAGTCAGGGTACGTAATTGATGTTTTCACAGTGGGCACCTTTGACGAGCGGGGTCCACAGGGGTCGGTCCAGGACCATGCTATTTTTGGTATATTGGAACGACATGACGGAAGGGTTAGATCGGGAAGTGTCCCTGTTTGCAATGATGTGAAGTTAGATGGAGAATTAATCTGATGAGGAAAGGAGACTTCAAAGAGACCTGGACAAAATGGACACCTGGTCCAGCAATGGTTTTCTCGAATTTAATCCTGCAAATGCAAAGCATGAGATAGGGAAAGGGCACAGAAGACACAGACAGAGTATAGGCTGTGGCCAAAGACTGCAAACCTCACTCAAGGAGAAAGATCATGGGGTGAGTATAACACCGAGCATGTCTCCGGAAGCACAATCAATCAGATAACTGCTGCAGCATTGGGCGCCTGGCAAACCTGAGAACAGCATTCCGACCTAGTAAGGAATCATTCAAGACACTGTACACGTGTATGTCAGGCCCATACTGGAGTATGCATACACCTTTGGAACTGCACATGATAAGCACGTCAAGAAAACTGAGAAAGTACAAAGGTTTGCAACAAGGTTAGTTCCAGAGCTAAGGGGAATGTCTATGAAGAAAAGGTTAAGGGAAATCGGCTGACGACACTGGAGGACAGGAGGGTCAGGGGAGACATGAATAACGACATATAAAATACTGCGTGGAATAGACAAGGGGACAAGGGGACAGGATGTGTTCCAGGGAGGGGACACAGAAACAAGAGGCCACAATTGGAAGTTGAAGACACAAATGAGTCAGAGGAGATGAGGAAGTATTCTTCAGTCATAGGTTGTAAGGCAGTGGAATAGCCTAGACAATGACGTAGTGGAGGCAGAACCATACACAGTTTTAAGACGAAGTTTGATAAAGCTCATGGAGCGGGAGAGGAGGGCTTGTAGCAACGTGAAAGAGGCGGGGCCGGGAGCTAGGACTCGACCCCTGCAACCACAAATTAGGTGAGATACACACACACAACACAACACACACACACACACACACACACACACACACACACACACACACACGCCACGCACATGTAAGGAAGAACGATAAATGACAACACTTGCACACATTTGAATAATATTAAGGAACTTCGCCACACAGTGCCTTCAGTCCAACTGCAGAAAAAGGTGAAAGTTGAGGAAGTTTGAGGTAATCAGTCCTGAGCCGGAGTCGAGGAAGAAGCACTGTCTGAAAACCTTTCTTGAATAAAGATATCGTGGTTGCACAGTGTCTCATTTATCATCCGTTGTATGTTAGGAAGAACTCTGGAACGTTTAACACACATAAATCAGTAGTAAATAGTAAAATGTATCTGTTGCTGGTATGTAATGATGTGACCCGCAGTCAGGTGCTGGTGAGAGTTAAGGTCATGGACCGGCAGCAGGTGCTGGTGAATGTAAGTAAATACGTGACCGGCAAGCAGGGGGCAGGGAATGTAATGTATGTGACAGGCAGTCAGGTGTGGTGAGTGTAAGTATGAACGGCATCAGTGAATGGTGAGTGATAATGTATGTGACCCGGAGTCAGATGGATGCTGTGGAAGTGAATGTAGGGGAGCAGGCCATACAGGTGCTGTGAGTGTAAATGTATGGACCGGAAAGTCAGGTTCTGGTGAGTGTATGTATGTGACCGGCAGTCAGGTGCTGGTGAGTGTAATAAGTGAACCCGCATCAGGGCTGGTGAGTGTAAATGTAATGTGACCCGGCAGTAAAGCTGGGAGAAATATTGAACCCCGAAAGTCAGGGACTGGTGAGTGTAATGTATGTGACCGGCAGACAGTTGTGGTTGATGTAATGTATGTGACCCGGCAGTCAGGTGCTGGTGGTGTTAATGTATGTGAACAAGGACAAGGTGCTGGGTGAGTGTAATGTATGTGACCCGGCAGTCAGGTGCTGGTGAGTGTAATGTATGTGACCCGGCAGTCTAGGTGCTGGTGAGTGTAATGTATGGATCCTGGGCAGTAAGTGCTGGTGATGTTTTGTATGTTGACCCGGCGTCAGGTGCTGGTGAGTGTAATGTATGTGACCCGGCAGTCAGGTGCTGGTGAGTGTAATGTATGTGACCCGGCAGTCAGGTGCTGGTGAGTGTAATGTATGTGACCCGGCAGTCAGGTGCTGGTGAGTGTAATGTATGTGACCCGGCAGTCAGGTGCACCACCAATAAATGTTACCTTATTAATATTACATGCGACAAGTAAGTGATGTAATATATTGAAAACAAACTAAATTATGACAGTTACACAAACACACACACACAACATACACAACATACCACACACACACACATATATATATACACCCCACACAATACACACACCACAACACACAATAAAATATAACACACACATACACACATATATATACAACACACATATACACCACACAAAACCACAATATATATATACACACACACACACATAATAAAACAACACACAACACACACATAATATACACACACACACAATATACACACATATACACAACATACATATACACACAATACACATACACACACACACACACACACACACACACACACACACACACACTCACAAAACACACACAAAATAAAACACACACACACACACACTCAACAAACACACACACACACACACAAAACACACACACACAATATATACAAATATACACACACACATATACACAATATATACACACATATAATATATATACACACACACACACACACACACATATAAACACACACTAACACCCCAAACACACACACACACACACACAACACACACACACACCCCAACACACACACACACACACACACAGCAAAAGAGACGCTAAACTACAGACCAGTTTCACTGACGTGCATAGTATGCAAAGTCATGGAGAAAATTATCAGGAGGAGAGTGGTGGAGCACCTGGAAAGGAACAAGATTATATACGACAACCAGCACGGATTCTTGGAAGGCAAATCCTGTGTCACAAATCTTCTGGAGTTTTATAATAAAGTAACAGAAGTAAGAGATGAGAGAGAGGGGTGGGTTGATTGCATCTTCTTGGACTGCAATAAAGCCTTTGACACAGTTCCTCACAAGAGATTAGTGCAGAAACTAGAGGATCAGGCGCGTATAATGGGAAGGGCACTTCAATGGATCAGAGAATGTCTGACAGGGAAGCAACGACGAGTCATTGCACGTGATGAGGTATCACAGTGGGCACCTGTGACGAGCGGGGTCCCACAGTGCTATTTTTGGTGTATGTGAATGTCATGATGGAAGGGATAGACTCAGAGGTGTCCCTGTTTGCAGATGATGTGAAGTTAATGAGGAGAATTAAATCAGACGAGGATCAGGCAGGACTTCAAAGTGACCTGGACAGGTTGGACACCTGGTCCAGCAACTGGCTTCTCGAACTCAGCCCTGCCAAATGCAAAGTCATGAAGATCGGAGAAGGGCAAAGAAGACCGCAGACAGAGTATAGGCTAGGTGGCCAACGACTGCAAACCTCCCTCAAGGAGAAAGATCTTTGCGTGAGTATAACACCGAGCACGTCTCCGGAAGCACACATCAACCAGATAACTGCTGCAGCATATGGGCGCCTGGCAAGCCTGAGATTAACATTCCGATACCTAAGTAAGGAATCTTTCAAGACACTGTACACCGTGTACGTCAGGCCCATACTGGAGTATGCAGCACCTGTTTGGAACCCACACTTGATCAAGCACGTCAAGAAATTAGAGAAAATGCAAAGGTTTGCGACAAGGTTAGTTCCAGAGCTAAGGGGAATGTCCTGTGAAGAAAGATTGAGGGAAATCGGCCTGACGACACTGGAGGGCAGGAGGGATAGGGGAGACATGATAACGACATATAAAATCCTGCGTGGAATAGACAGGGTGGACAGAGACAAGATGTTCCAGAGAGGAGACACAGAAACAAGGGGTCACTCTTGGAAGTTGAAGACTCAGATGGCCACAAAGATGTTAGCAAGCATTTCTTCAGCCACAGAGTGGTCAGGAAGTGGAACAGTCTGGCGAGCGTAGTGGAGGCAGGAACCATACATAGCTTTAAGACGAGGTATGATAAAGCTCATGGAGCAGGGAGAGAGAGGACCTAGTAGCATTCAGTGAAGAGGAGGGCCCAGGAGGTGAGTCTCGACCCCAGCAACTACAATTAGGTGAGGTGGACGAGTACACAGACTAGGAGGGAGGCTGCTGTAGATGTATTGCATTTAATGGCAATGGTCAATCTATTTAGGTTTACCGAATTTGCCTTTAGCTAATTATTGTATGAGTTATGAGCTGGCTGGCTGCTGACACTGTATGACATGTTGCAGACATGAATCAACGCGTCACAGAGTGAAGTTTCACAAGTCTGGTCTTTCATGATCCAGATACTGAATGTTGTTTAATTGTACTTTTCTTATGCAAAAGTAAGCTTCTCTTATGTCCTCGTGTTAATAATAATAATAATAATAATAATAATAATAATAATAATAATAATAATAATAATAATAATAATAATATATTATTTCAGCATGACACAATGTTTGTACAATTGCAGAGCATTTCGGGCAAGCTTAAGACTAACTTAAGATTAATACGACAATAACAATATGGGTAATTGTAAGAGTAAGTATAAATTTAGGAGTTACAATGAATATAAGAAAAATTATTTTTTTCTTAGTTCCTGCTATATGACTTTTATCAAGTTTAATTGTTTAAAGAATTACAGGTTTGATTATTAACTTAAAGGTGATACAATAAACTTTTTAATGATTTCGAGGATTCCATATACTGAGTGTAAGATTATATTGTTTTACGTATGTTCGTAACATTGAGAATATGGAAATGTACTTTTTATATATTTAGTTGATGATGGGAGATGTTACGGAGATAAGTTATTTTTTAAATAGTAGTTTTGAAAATACTGGCTGAGACAGTGGTTCTGGAGGTTTCCGGCAGAGAGTTCCAGATTTCGGGCCCTTTTATGTACACTGAATTTTTGAAGAGATTTAGCCGGGCACGGGGAATGTCAGATTTTTGTGCCTGGTATTATGTCTATGGGTTCTGTTGCAACTATCAAGAAAGTGCTTCGGTAGGGATTAATATTGGAATATATTGTTCTGTAAATGTAGGTTGCATAGTAGTAAGAGTGAATGTCTTGTATAGTGAGTAGGATATTATTGGCTTTAGATGAGTTGCTGCTGTTAATCCCCAGACATAAATAGCATACACAAATAGCATACACAGCATACATCTATGCTTATAAATAGCATAGATGAAGTGAAGAGTACAGTGTAAGTGAATACGTGTAGTATAATGTTAGTAGGGCTGTTAGTGGAACATAATAACATATCTTTGAGAGGATGCCAACTGTTTTGGATACTTTTTTTGTTGTGTTGGACATGGGTGTTGAATTTCAAGTTGCTCTCAAGATGCAGACCCAGAAATTTTCCTGCATTATGTTTAGTAATAAGAGTATTCTTAATCGTAATGTTTAGTTGAACATCGCTTGTCTGCTCCCAAACATAATATACAACGTTTTGTCAATATTAAGAGTATGTTTATTGGTAGTCATCCATGTCGATGTTTTTACGAGCTCTTCATTAACAATAATGCTGAACGAGGCAACATTAACAATAATGCTGAGCGAGGCAACATTAACAATAATGCTGAGCGAGGCAACATTAACAATAATGCTGAGCGAGGCAACATTAACAATAATGCTGAGCGAGGCAACATTAACAATAATGCTGAGCGAGGCAACATTAACAATAATGCTGAGCGAGGCAACATTAACAATAATGCTGAGCGAGGCAACATTAACAATGCTGAGCGAGGCAACATTAACAATAATGCTGAGCGAGGCAACATTAACAATAATGCTGAGCGAGGCAACATTAACAATAATGATGAGCGAGGCAACATTAACAATAATGCTGAGCGAGGCAACATTAACAATAATGCTGAGCGAGGCAACATTAACAATAATGCTGAACGAGGCAACATTAACAATAATGCTGAGCGAGGCAACATTAATTAAAGGTGGGAGAACATGTCTAAGTTTTTGTGAAACATTTTGAAGGTCGATGATGTAGACAAGGAAAAGTAGGGGGCCAAGAACGCTTCCTTGTGGTACGACAGAGTCCAGAGGTGTTGTTGAGGAGGTTGTGTCCTTGATAGAGACGCATTGCTGTCTGTTAGTATCGTAATGATCAAGTTTGTGAGGTAGGATGCTGTGGTCTACTGTATCAATAGTTTTCCTTAGGTAGATAGTCTTAGTGAATATTAATTTTTTTTAAGTGCTGTTTGAAGCAGGTCTAACATTTTTTAATTGCGTCATTTATGCTTTTTTCTCCTGAAGCCAAACTGGAAGGTGTTGAAGATGCTTTGTGATGTCATGAAGGAGTATAATCCCTTATGTATGAATTTCTCAAAGATTTTGGACAGTAAAGGCAAGTTTGATATTGGCCTCTAATTGTTTACACCTGTTGAGTCACCACCTCTGTGTATTGGTTTAACCCTTGCAATCTTGAGTAATGTCGGAAAAGTGCTGGGTTCTAGTGATTTGTTAAAGAGTAATGTAATGGTGGGTGAAAGGACATGAGCCACTAGTTTGAACAATAGTGGTGGGACATGAGCTAGATTTCCTGATTTATTTTTTAGTAAATTAGCAATCATGGTGACTTCAGTAGGCTCGGTTGGTGCAAAATAGAGGGATGTTCTGAAGTTTCCGTCAAGGTGGTCACACTTGATCGGGTATTGGTGCCTGGAATTTTACTAGCAAGACTTGATTTTATGGTTGAGAAGTCATTTATCTTGTTAGCTGTATCAATAGCCTGGAGTTGCGGTTCGTTTGGTTAAGTTAGGATAATGTCTCTAGCTTTGTTCAATTTGTGGATGCGCAGGATCCGAGAGAATGTCTTCCAGGTGATTTTTTTTTATATCTCCTCTCGTTTCGGTGAATCAATTAGAATAGTACAGTTGCTAAAACTTTTTTGTTAGTTTGGTGAGGACTGACGTATATTGCTTAATAAATTCTTTAGTTGTTAAGCCCCGTCTATATTGTTTTTCATATTGATGTTTGTTATCGACGGATCTTAGAATGTTGTAAGTAAGCTACGGGCAACCTAGTCGTTTATTAGTGATCTGTTCAGTGCTCAGTTTAGAGCACTGAGAATTATTCTCTTGGCCTTGGTCTGGACAGTTTCATCTCTGTTAAATTCAGCTCGTGGGAACGTCAATAAACGTACATGGTGATCAACTGAAGATTTGAGAAATATTATGCAGAACAGTCTTGCGCTTTTAAACATTAATGGTAACATTTCTTCTTGCAAGTTTTCTACTGGGTTTCAGTCTATCTTTAAGGCTGCAGTTTAAGGTTTTCAATCAGTAACACTGTTTATTCCTATTTATAAATATTTATTGTGCTTTCAAAAATTTTACATTTACGTGATTAATTTGACTGACTGGTTGACTGATTATTAATGCTAGCATTGGGATTTAAGATTCTGGTTTTATTTATGGATTGGAAGAGAACATTGAATGCTTCTAAATGTGAAGGTGTTGAGAAGACTTTGTAATGTTGGCAGGATTTGCAACTTTTCAACTTTTCTAATTAGCGGTAACTCATTAAAACTATTAAATAGAAACACAGCAGCAGTCATATGAAGGACACTCCAGCATTGTCAGCAGAACTGAAAGACTAATTTAACCATCCAGAAGAATTCTGCCATATCACTTACGTCGTTAATGTGAGCTTCAGCAAACGGAGAAATGGCACTAAAATACAATGAAATGGCTGCAGTTCTGGAACCGTAGATTTAGGTCACTTTAATTATATTCGTAACAAATTTACCCTTGCAAGATTATACAGTTCCCGTTACCATCCTGAAAATGAAACCTCACAATTTTTAAAGCATTTTACAGGAAGAGAACGCTGTTAGGGCACCACCTGAACTCATTTATAAACAGGAAATCCACAGCTACGGTGCGAGCTCCAGTTACGATGCCCATACCAAACTAACAATTTATGGACAAAATTTAATTTCAGCCACCATGATAGGAGAGCCAAGATCTAACCCTCCCCACCTCCCTCCCCCCCTCCCCCCGCAACACCTGAAGTTCCTGTCAAAACTTTGTCCACATAATCAATTACGACTTGATAACGGAACAATAGTCTCTCTTCAAGTGTATACTTCAGCCTGCCTGACACCTGTCAGTCACCGAGTTTCCTGTAACGTTGAATGCTCTCACACCTTCACCACCATAACAAACCATGTATGCTCATGATCGGCACGCCAGGAAAAAAAAAATGTCTGTATTTGCACTAAACCACATATACATGCTTATCTGTCCATGTATGTGTAAATATGTATCTTTTCTATATATTTATCTGTAGGCGTGTTGAAACATGTCATGTTCAAATATTTCACTTGCCAACTTTTTTTTTTTTTTTTTACAGAAATATACACTAACTTAAAAATCAAAGTGGACGAGCCACTTTTTTTTATCTTCTTCTTCCTTACCCTATATCTTATTTAACTCTTTTCTATCCTTCCCTGTTTGTCTTTCCTATCTCATTATTCTGTATGGTTAACAAACCCTGTAATCTCAGTAGCAGATGACAGCCTCTCGTCTTGTGAAGTAAGTACAGCGTGAGTGAGAGGGACAGCGTGAGTGGGAGGGACAGCGTGAGTGGGAGGGACAGCGTGAGTGGGAGGGACAGCGTGAGTGGGAGGGACAGCGTGAGTGGGAGGGACAGCGTGAGTGGGAGGGACAGCGTGAGTGGGAGGGACAGCGTGAGTGGGAGGGACAGCGTGAGTGGGAGGGACAGCGTGAGTGGGAGGGACAGCGTGAGTGGGAAGGACAGCGTGAGTGGGAGGGACAGCGTGAGTGGCGGCACGAGTAGATGTGTGAGGGAAGATTAAGGGACGGTTGAGGGGAGCACTGACTCACTGTGTGGTCCCTGATCGCTAGTCTGAGGGAACAAATTGTAGTCAAATGTTAGGAGCGCTTTTGTTAATATCGATTGAGTGTGTGGGACGTAGAGAGCGCGGGCAGCCGCAGTCACGGCGTCACCCTCACGCCTGTCATACCGTCACCCTCCTCCCTTTCCGTGACACCTTTGCGGCCGCCCTCCGTCACACTGCCGCCAGGGACGTAACCTTCATCTGGTCAGTGGCTGGGAGCACCTCCGTGACGCTGTGTGGAGGTGTGACGGGCTCCTCACACCGTCACCGCCACCGTCACATTGTCACACAACAGGTAATACCACTTCAGGAGTTTGCAGGTGTTCAGTGTGCTCAATACATCACGCCAGGATCGTGCCAATGCTCGGTTATCGTGACCACAGATAGAAAGATGTGACGATCAAACCAACATTTCTTTCAGTGGGGAGGGGAGGGGGAGGGGGGTCCCCCCTCCCCCTCCCCCTCCCACTCCGATTGAATATTTGAGAGAATGACACAATCACTCATACTTTTTAAACTCTCCACAACGGTAATCAAAAGTTCCTGAATAATAAATTGTGGAGGGCCTGAGGGTAGTTGCGCCACTGCCGCGGGGTCGGTAACTAACAACAAAGTGTGTGTGTGTGTGTGTGTGTGTGTGTGTGTGTGTGTGTGTGTGTGTGTGTGTGTGTGTGTGTGTGTGTGTGTGTGTGTGTGTGTGTGGTACCCGTCCCGACCCGCTGGTAACCTCTCCCTCAGCGGTAATCTAACACGTTACCATCACCCATATTATCCTCATCAATCTGTCTTGAAAGCTCATTTGCTTCTTGTTCCGATGAACTTTTAATTTTCGACAATTTTTCCAAAACTCTATTTAAATTATCTGAAGGTTCCCAGACAACGTTCAGTTTAGCGCAGTTTCCCCGCCGCTGATAATTAATTTAAAGTTTCTCAGGCAACGTTTTGCTTTCTGCAGTTTCTTCAACTGTGTCAGTTCGCAGTTTCCCGAGCCAGTGTTTCGGTTTTCCTCAGTATCATCCAAACTCGTTTTTTTTTCCTTGATTAATCCCACCAAAATTTTGCCTGGCCGTTTTGATCATAATATTAAAAAAAAAACAGTATTAACTACAACAACAATGATAATAATAATAATAATAATAATAATAATAATAATAGCATGTATCATGCGTAAGTGTGCATGTTAATCTACGTGAGTAGAGACCTGCAATTTTTAAGGATTTGACGTGCTCTTAGAGTGTAAGTAAAGTAACATCTGCGTGCACTTAGGAGTGCTGGGGATGTTACAGCTGGGAGGCTGACTTTAATTGTCTGCGCACTACTGGCAAGACAATTCTTGAACGAATGGGGAGAATGTTTCCTGTTTTTTTTTTATCATCCTCCATGGTGGGAGACTGCCTATATGGTATAAAAATCAAATAATAATAATAATCATTTATTTGATTTTTATACCATATAGGTCGTCTCCCACCATGGAGGATGATAAAAAAAAACAGGAAACATTCTCCCCATTCGTTCAAGAATTGTCTTGCCAGTAGTGCGCAGACAATTAAAGTCAGCCTCCCAGCTGTAACATCCCCAGCACTCCTAAGTGCACGCAGATGTTACTTTACTTACACTCTAAGAGCACGTCAAATCCTTAAAAATTGCAGGTCTCTACTCACGTAGATTAACATGCACACTTACGCATGATACATGCTATTATTATTATTATTATATTATTATTATATTATTATTATTATTATTATTATTTATTATTATTATTATTATTATTATTATTATTAATGCGAGTGCGAGGTGTGTTCAGTTGGTCTTCGCTGATGACTGTTAGTTTTGAGAGATTCGGAAGTGAAGTTGTAAAAGTGAAGGAATTACGGAGCGTTCAAAATGAATGATGAAAAATAGCAAGGTGATAAAATCATGAAATCAGTGTCTTAGAAGACTGGATGTCAGAGTCTTATAAAGGAGTTTGAATAGAAGAGAATGTATTTAGATACTCGGGACTGATGTGTCAACAGATGGGACTTTGAAAGACGAGATGAAATAAGGTAGCTAGAGTCTATGAAAAACAATAAGTTTATTAGTATTTGCTAGAAAGGGACTCTGCTAGAGACAAGCCGTACCAACACTTGTAGAGGTGAGAAGCTTGGAGAGTGCGTAATGCAGGGAGGAGGAAGCTGGGGGCAGTGAACGCTGTGTTTACCACCCATGTGTTGTGTGAATATTATGCATAGTACAAGGAGTAAGAAAATTATGTTCTGATGGCATTTTAGGTGTAATTAAGGCATAGAAGGAGTTTTGAGATGGTTTCGTGATCTATTATTATTATAATCATCATCATCATCATCATTTTAGTGTCGTTATAAAGATTCTTTTATTGTTCTGGTCTTGATGGCGCTGACAACACAAAAAATTGTATAGTTATGAAACTCTTCGAATCTCGGGAGGCGTCAGTAGATCTTTATTACCCAATTTATGTAAGAGTCTGCTGCAGCTGCCACACGGTAAGTCTTCACTCTGGTATACTGACGAAAATAGATAATCTTGTGATACAAAGATAGCGTCGAGGGAGACATACCACAACACCGGCTGGACCTCTTGAATTCCAGCAAAGTAGTGTTCTTATATGCCCTGGAAACCTATTCCAGGACATAGTTTATGTTGTTCATAAGAAAGTGAAGCTTTTTTTTTTCTCTTGTTTCATGTCAGTTTTCTTTTGTGTCGTTCAGTCTGGAGTTGTCCTCGTGAATGAAAGTTGTCCTCGTGAATGAAAGTTGTCCTCGTGAATGAAAGTTGTCTTTGTGAATGAAAGCTGTCTTCGTGAATGAAAGACTTGGCAGCATTATTAGCAAGATGAACTCACGATCACGTGCATCACGTTGATCAATGTACGTGTTCAATGTACGTGTTCGGAGATGATCAGGCTGAATGACAAGGCAGTCTCAGAGCCTAGTGAGATGCCTTGGATCCTGGGGACTAAAATTCAAGATTTCTTTAGGACAAAAACATTGCATCTTCACTGCCGAAGTCAGTGGCACAAAATGTTTCTTCAAATCTTTGATGATGGACTGATCGACCTCTTATTGTACCACTGATGATGAGCAGGTCATGTTGGTCCACCTCCACGCTTATAATTTCCAGAAATCTATCTTTTGATTTTCCCCCCTCTGAAGCCTTTTTTCTGTGTAAGCAACAGCATCCTTCCTGTCTGCCACCTCCGCCTGCTCTAACTGCTGCCACATCTACATCTGTTACTGGGAATAACCAGCTTCCGGTGGCAGCTGAAGCAATTTCTCTCTGTTGTACTGGCTTACTGAGCGCCCAGCTTGACGATCTTTAATAAATTCATGAAAATTATAGCCAACGAGTGCGTAATGCGTTGCTCTCGTTACCACTAAATTCTTCAAGATAATTGAACTGACTCGTTACAGTGTGATGTAATGACTCGCTCAGCCGTGGCGGCGCTGTGGCTGGTCACGGCACCAGTTACCGCTCGTTCATTGGTCCAGGACACAATGATGAGAGGATGCCATTGAGAGTCCGGGTAAATTCAGTGGTGTGGAGGGAGGGACACAGTTAGTGTTATGGTAAAATGAATAACTGAGACAGTTTCAAGAGAAATAATGTCCGGATATTCCTTCTACAAAAAAGTGGTGATACAGAGAGAATAAAATACTAATTGTTTATTAGCCGGACCTGCTTGTCATGGAGCACCGTGCACACTGCAGTGTTCTTACTGTGGTATTGTTGTACACACGCAAGCTCCCAGCTATGACACACACACACACACACACACACACACACACACACACACACACACACACACACACACACACACACACACACACACACACACACACACGGACAGGACCACACATAGAACCAGTTTTTTTTTTTTTTTTGAGTATATGTGAATGACATGATGGAAGGGATAGACTCAGTGTCCCTGTTCGCAGATGATGTGAAGTTAATGAGGAGAATTAAATCAGATGAGGCTAAGACAGCACTACAAAGAGACCTGGACAGATTGAACACCTGGTCCAGCAAATGGCTTCTCGAATTCAACCCT